>CM070007.1:20024350-20183156 GCA_036247105.1 Cirrhinus mrigala | reverse complement strand
GTATTTTCTCCTTCAACTTCAAAATCATCTATATTGTTGTTTTACCTTTTTTGTTAAGGGTGTTTGATCATCTTTGCATGTTCACTTTGCAAAGACTGTGTCGGTACTTCTGCAGCGATGTAGGATGATTTTGAAATGATTTTTGAAGTTGAGGGAGAAAATACAATTGGAGTTTTTCGACATACCCTAACTGTCTTGAGCCAGAATTATACAGAGTTCAGAGAGAGCAAAGCAAGACGAGCGTTTGAGATTAAAAGGCATTTAAATTGTATTTTTTTTTATGAAAATAACCGATCGTTTTGCTAGATAAGACCCTTTTTCCTCGGCTGGGATCGTTTACAACCACATTTGGGGTCGTTTGAAGCCGCGTTTAAACTGCATTTCGGAAGTTCAAAAATGGGGCACCATATCAGTCCATTATATGGAGAAAAACGCTGAAATGTTTTATTCAGAAAACATAATTTCTTTACAAACTGAAGAAAGAAAGACATGAACATCTTGGATGACAAGGGGGTGAGTACATTATATTTGAAACTTTGTTTTGGGAAATGGACTTCTCCTTTAAGATGTTAAGCTGCTGTTCTGGGAACAATTTAATCATAAGGGTTGTGGGAAGCACAACATTTATTTACTTTTTAACCACGAATACTTGTCTTGCACTAGCTTTACGATGCGTGTCCATGACTTCACTCGTTGCATAATCATGTTGGAAAGGTCACGCGTGGTTAGTTCTTCGTCTGTGTACTCCAGTCTAAAAAGGTAGGGTAGGGCGAAAAAACCTTCTCATTTTCTTCTCCAACTTCAGAATCATTCAACATTGTTGTTTTACCTTTTATTGTAAAGGCCGTTTGACTTTCTTTGCACGTTCGCTTTGTAAACCCTGGGTCGGCACTTCTGCCTACCTCACGCGTGACTATTCCATATACACTTTTATTTTTGAGAAAATGACTGATCGTTTCACTAGACAAGACCCTTATTTCTCTGCTGGGATCGTGTAGAGCCCTTTGAAGCTGAATTGAATCTGCATTTTGGAGCTTCAACCCATTGAACCCCATTAATGTCCACTACATGGAGAATAATACTGGAATGCTTTCCTCAAGAACCTTAATTTCTTTTCAGCTGAAGAAAGAAAGACATGAACATCTTAGATGACATGAGGGTGAGTAAATTATCTGGAAATTTTTATTCTGCATGTGAACTAATCCTTTAAGCATTACATTTGTAGTGATTACAAACTTTTGAGTGTAGTTATTAAGCTCAACACAGTCAGGTTTTATTATTATTCATTTATTTATTTTTTTTAAATAACTAATATTTACACAGTGACTTCTACACCAGAGCAGCACATATAAACCCCACTGTTCTTGCCACATTTAGTACCTCTTCTACTGTGGATATTTTATTCCTCATCATTGTTTAAAAACTCTATGGTAATCCTCCCAAAGTTTAGTAGCGGCAGGTGCGGCCCATGCTGAGACAGTTATTCATATATTGTCTGTAAGAAGTGTTACATATCCCACGCTGAGCACTACAGGCTTTTACACAGCACATAAATAAACACCCCACACCAGGCACATCACCTGGCGGCCATTACTCTGCCTCCCTCATAAGGTGAAGTGGTAGTGCGTCTGTGGGACACAGAGCAATCTTTTTATTGATAACAGCAGGTAGACAAACACATAAGGCTTTTATATCACCGCCACCAAACACAGAGCATCAGTTCTTTGCACTGCGCAAGCTGTTGCAGTTTAATCAGACATGTTTTATTCAAAACGAGTGTTTGCCTAAAAAAGAAAAAAAAAAGAAAAAATAGTAAAATTTAATGACTATAAGAAAGGATTGGAATGGAATACTCATTCCTACTGTACATGACACACTGTTTTTTTATAAACAACACAAATAGCCTGTATAATTTACATTATTTAGTGTTGTAACAATGACATTCAGACATATAGTTCATGGTTATTGTACAAGAAAACAACATTTCCTATGTTCATTATTACTCAAATGGAACACCCACACGGGACACACTGACAGCCCTTTAAAATGGGAGCAGAACATAAATTGCATTCAAAAACACTTCTTGATCTTTCCAGAACGCCCACATTATTGTTTAGTATTAATGCTTCACACTTGCTGCTTTTGAGTTGAATTTGAGGCTGCTTGCTACACCAATGATTACAAAGGATGTAGATAGAGAAAAGACACTGTATAGATGAGGGTTTTGCAGTTTGGGCAAAATCAGGGAAGGCAATTAAGTTAAATTTCTTGACCAATTACTGTCAGATGTGACCCAATTAATACTCATCCGCAAAATAATAATTGGGTCTTTTACAAATTAATAACGGCTGTTAATCAAGTAGCATCTGGACAACGACATGGCTGATGAACCAATGATGTGCCTGTTAAAGATAAATTTAGCAACAAGGACACTTTATACTTTGATCTGCGTAACATTAGAATATTACATTAGTTCTTGTTACAATTTACTTTGTAGGAGCAGGATTATCTGAAAGAATGTGCAAATGTGTAAATATGTAGGTGACCTTAAAGTCCAGACAGTTAGGTACCAGGCAATATCACATGAATGTGTATTTCATTTAATTACCACTAAACAAAGTGTCTCAATAGATTCAGTGGTTAAACTGTAAGTTACAAGAGCAAATCATTGACTGACAGATGCATTAAAGGAGAACTCCACTTTCAGAACAACAATTTACAAAAAATGTACTCACCCCCTTATCATCCAAGATGTTCATGTCTTTCTGTCTTCAGTCGTGAAGAAATTATGGTTTTTGAGGAAAGCGTTTCAGGATTTTTCTCCATATAATGGACTTCATTGGTGCCCCGATTTTGAAGTTCCAGAATGTAGTTTAAATGCAGCTTCAAAGGGCTCTAAACGATCGTGGATGTGCATCCCAGAGCCTGAGCTTTTGTGTTTAAAAAGTAAACAAATTTTTATTTTTGGAAAAAAAAAAAAATGACCAATCGTTTCGCTAGATAAGACCCTTCTTCCTCGGCTGGTATCGTTTAGAGCCCTTTGAAGCTGCATTTAAACTACAAGTTGGAAGTTCAGAATATGGAGAAAAATCCTGAAATGTTTTCCTCAAAAACCATAATTTCTTCACGACTGAAGACAGAAAAACATGAACATCTTGGATGACAAGGGGGTGAGTAAATTATCTGTAAATTGTTGTTCTGGAAGTGGAGTTCTCCTTTAATGAAGATTCAGAGACCTGCACTTCCGCGGGACCCAACGCACCGAGTGGGGCGCGGGACAAGATTTGATGGGTGAATGCGGGTGCGGGCGGTAAGGTCCTCATGTATGTGCGGGTTGCGGGAGAATAGAATTATTCGCGGGACTCCCCCAAATTGGAATTATCTTAATTAATTCACTAAAAACAAATACTCTGTTATTTATCTACTGCACAAAAGCAACAAGAATGACTAAAATAAAATAAAAACAATTTACAGGCGCAAGGTCGGAAGCTAATTCTCGCGTATGTACTTTGTATACATGAATGGAATACATGTACTTTGTATTCCAGCTTCCAGTGTACCATCGGAGAGAGCTTTCAGTATTTGCGGTCGCATACTCGAGCAGAGACGTATTAATCTGAAGCCCTCAGCAGTGAATGACATGCTATTCCTGCATGGACACATTAAGTAGGCCTACATTTTTTTTTAGTTAATTCAGTTTATTTTTATTTATTTAGCTAAATATTGAAAATTGGCCTATTTTTATTTATTGAGAAATAAGGATAACTGAAGGTTTTGCTGAAGGCAAAAAAGGCTAACGCACATTCTGAAGCAGTATTAGGCCAAATGCTTTTCTGTTTGACCACTTGAGAAATCAACTTTTATTATTATTTTGTTTCATTGCAAAATTATTAGCCTATTTCTAACTGTTCTGACTGTATTTCTGTGTTCTGAAAAGCTCCTCGTTCGTGTCCATGTTCATCATTCCATTTAATTAAACTCAAATAAAACTAAACATATTTGTTTATTTTCCATTTCTTTTTTTATTTATGTTCAAAAGGGAAGCAAGTGAAACAAATAACAGAGTAGCGGGAAGAAGCTGTGAAAATAAAACTACTTATATGTTTACCTGCGGGTGGGAGCGGGACAAAACTTGGATACTGCGGGCGGGAGTGGGAGAAAATATTATATGTTTTTGCGGGAACGGGACGGAATCTTGCGGGAGCGGGCGGGAGCTGGACTGAAAAATCCGTCCCGCGCAGGTCTCTAATTCAGGGTCAGGAGTTTCTTAATGACCCATCAAAATGCACATTTAATCACACAATCAAACGTTTTGTTAACGTCAGGTTAACAAGCTCCCTCACGCAACATAATGTGATGTTTAAAAAACATCATCAAGGCCATTTGTTTTCAGAGGCTTTGGGTATGAGATGCATACTGAAAGTAACATTATTAACACTCTGTAAATTCCAAAGGATCAATAAAACCCCTTTAGCCACCAGGCCACCTGCTGACTTACATTTCTCTCTGGCAGGAAAAGCAAATTACTACCCTAAAGAACCTCGTCATCATCAAATGTTCCCACCTTGCATGGATGATTTCTTTTGTGCTGTAATAATATGGAATATGTATAGAATGTTATGAGGAGAAAAAGAGGAAAATTATTAGCCATTTTGTGATTCCATAAAGAGCATTTAATTTAGCTTCAGGTACCCTAGTCTAGCAGTCGCATATCCACACTTGTCAGGGCATGTGTTGTGAAGGCTTCATCTAAAGACTTCAGTGGTGCTTTAACTTAATGTGGTTGGAAAAAGGTGGAAAAAAAAAATAATATGATGGTAAAAACATGAGTGGTGCTTAGGGGAAAGAATTATATACAGTATATGTAGATAGAGCTTAAGTTGTATGTAACCATGGATAATCCTTTAAGTGGTCTCTCGGTTTTTTGTGCGTGTCTATGCTTTAGGGTTTGGGACGATTATTCACATTCATAATATTAATTTTTTTTTTTTTTTTGTAGAGAACACTTACTTGTTATACTAAAGAGATAACCACTGGCCAGTATATGTTCTTGTAAATGGGCCATTCTTCTCTGCACAAGCATGAGCACAAAATGCTCGATTAGATTGTTGTTGTTGTTGTTTTTTTTCTGGAAGGGATGTTTTGTGTGCCGCTGTAATCGCATTATTCATCAGTGGCACGTGTTACATGTCTCCCTTCCAGGTTTGATGTCTTTTGAGGATTTTTGCTAGCTTTCAGCAGAGCAGCGCTTTGCAAGCCTCAGCACTGTGTTGGTTATCAGTGCTCCATCCTTAATTGAAGACAAAACCATGTTATGTTCTTAATATCCAGAGGGAGGAATGAGATACAGAAGATGATGAAAAAATCTGATAAAAGCTTGGAAGTTTATCTTCTGGCACAATTTTGTTTCATATGTGAGGATATAAAGTAGAGGAGACAAATGGAACATATTAGTGGACTCTCTGTTTATAACACATTACAGTATCTAGTGTGTCAAGATACCAAAACTTAAAAGGATAGTTTACCCAAAAAATGAAAATTACTGTGCCCCATGATTTACTCACCCTCAAGCCATCCTAGGTGTATATGACTTTCTTCTTTCAGATGAATTTGAAAAGTACAATTTGATTTATGACTCCTCCTGGCTCTTCCAAGTTTTATAAAGGGAGTGAATGGCTGTTGAAGGCTGTTTTGAAGTCCAATAAAGTGCATCCATCCATCATAAAAAGTGCTCCACATGGCTCTGTGGGGTTAAAGTCCTACTGAAGTGAATTGATGCATTTGTGTAAGACAAATTTCCATATTTAAAACTTTATAATAAAACTTTATAGTAATCTCTAGCTTCCACTAACTGTTGTATGTGCATTCAGGAGAGAATGGCGTTCCAGTGGATGACATAGTCAAATGCGGTGATGAAAGCAGAAGTGCAGTAAAGAAAAATGTCTTTCAATATTTCAATATAAGCCAAGAAATATTGAATAATATTTCAATATAAGCCAAGATAACAGAACTTCTGTTAGAAGACTTCTTGCAAGACTAGCATATTTTCCCCTTAGCTTACACTACACCTTCATCATCCACTGGAACGCTACTCTCTTGTTTATGTGCATGCGAGAGTTGTAGTTCAAGTAAATTTTTTTGTTTGTAATTGACCCTTCGCAAACAGCTTGATTGACAGGTGATCTGACCAGTCGTAATGCAGAATCTGCCATTCTGTCCGACGAACAAATCAGACAGGATAGTAGATTAACTTTGGTGGACTTAAACTTGAAAAATCGTGTGTATTGACTTTTCGTGTTTTAAGTAAAGAAGAAGATATGAACGGTTCATGTATTGATTGATCTATTAAGGCAATATTGATCCAGTAAGGCAAGATTTTGTCCCATCTGTTGCCATGGTTTTTATTATGTCAATCACCACAAAACTTGTGTGTGTACTTAGTAGCTTTAAAAATAAAACATTTATTCATATTGTGAATGGGTTATAAAGAAAGTAAAGAATGCTTCCTTTATAATCTGTCATTCACTTCAGTTCAGCACTCTCAAAAACTCCTACTACTGTCAAAAATCAAAATATACCTTTTGATGTCCATTCATGTTTAGTGTGTACTATAGTGGAAAAGAGAAAGATAAGATACTTGAGTGCCAAAACGGTATTTTTTGTTTAAATTTCATTATGAATTGGGCAGAATTTTAAAGCTGATACTTTTTATTATTAAAAAGTAACAGCACAAAGCTTATTGCGATTTTATTATACAGCAAGTGTGCTACAAATACTATGAAGTTTCCGCATTAACAGAATACAGCATATAGACTAAAGATCTTGATAAGAAGCCATATTAGTATTGATTATAAACAAAGTACTTTTAAGACAAGTCATTTCTCTCAACGACCATCTTTAAAACACCTCATGGGCATGCAAGTGCAGCTCCTATCTCTCTGAATGGGGAAACATCAAATTCTCCAAAACTGTTCACTAAATCACGATTAAATTTCATATCTGAAAAAAAAAAAGAAAATAAAAATCAAATTTGACAACAGGCTCATAAATCTTGTTTCTTATGTTCAAATACCAATAAACAGGGTTTATACAAGCTGTTTAAAGTGCTTAAAGTACTTGAATTTTACTTTTTAAAATTTGAGGCCTGGAAAACCCTTAAAAATAGCAATATTCCTGAAGAGGTACTTGAAAAGTGCTTGAATTATTGAAAGACAATGTGTCTATGGAATAAATGTTTCATTTTGTTAATAAGCACGTCTTTTCACGCAAAATTCATGCACTTCAAAGAACATCATACTTTTTTGCTTATTTCAGTTAATGTCAGAAAACAATTGAGCTAAGCCAGTAGTGGTACTGACAGTGTCGTGTAAACATGGCTGAAGACACAAAAAGAGAAACAGCCAAGCTGAATCAATTTAATCATTTATTCTGGAACCGCTCAGGGGTGCGTTTCCCAAAAGCATCGTTAGCTAACTATGGTGGTTAGGTCCATTGAACTCTATTGGTAACGACGGAACTTGCCACCATAGTTGGTTTTGGGAAACGCACCCCTGAGTGATTCAAACTTGTGACTTTGATCATTCATTTTAAGCGATTCACTAGCAAAAACCAGATCAAATTAATAGAGCTATTAATTTTCAAATATCAGCATCGCTTGTAATGATTTTAAAAAGCATGTAATGATGGGTGAAATGGAGCTTTTCGAAACTCTGAATCAGTTAAACGGTTGCATCGCAAAATGATCAGGACTTCAAATCATGTATCGCAAATCAATTGATTTATATCGGAACTCCGCGTGCCGTGAACATGTGTTTCAGATCGGGACTTCAAATCTTGTTTTGCGAATCATCTGATTTAGATCGGAACGGGTTTGTAAATCGTTTCGATTTCATTTCATGATTTCGGAGCGATTTCGCAAATCTTTTTTTTTCCTGATTTTTATCTTAAACAGTAGAAAACATCATTACGGCAGCATTAAGGCAGCAAAATTATAAAAAAAAGTATACACACATATACAGATGCCTTAAAAAAATTAACTGCGGTTTTACTATAGTAAAAGTGTAGTATAGTTTGTAATACTTTAGTAGTAAAACTTTGCATGTGCTTCACTTTGTTTTTGCCATTTTTTAATTAGTATTTATATATTTTTTCTATTTCTCTTTTTTAAAATTTGAAATAGAAGACATAAGTGAGATCTCTGACTGAAGTCCTTGAAAATCAAAAAAATAGTGCTCAAAGTCCTTGATTTTCATTTTACAGTATCTGTACGAACCCTGATTAAAAAAGCTTGTTTTTGATGCCAGATCAGCCAATGCACATGTGCAGTCATGAGCGCAAGTTTGCAAATGCTGCCTGTTTCGCTAGATGTAAACAACACTGGTCCAGAAGCACTTCCTGTTTGTTTTTTGTTTTTTTTTGTTTGTTTTTTTTAATTTCACATATACAAATACATCTTAAAGGTGCTAATGTAACATTTTCATCCAGTCAAATGTTATGTTGGTTGTATTTTTTGTGATGTTTGTGTAATGTAAAAAAAAAAAGAAACGGGAAGCGTATCGGGACCAGTATGTTTACATCTAGCGAAATGGTCTATAGGAACCAGAGCTTCTAACTGCAGCTGCAGTGACGCGATGACTTTACTAATCAACGAATGGCTCTTTCATTTAGAAGGCGGGGCTTATTTGCCATATTGGGCGTTGCATTTTCTCCCATTCATAAGTAATAGGAGTGCACAGTCTTCCTATATAAAAAAAAGTCTTTGTTATAAACAAGAATTGTTAATGCTATTGTTAATTTCCACACAGCTGACAGCTTTAGATCCACCTGTTTATATATATATATATATATATATATATATATATATATATATATATATATATATATATATATATTTTTATTTATTTTTATTTTATTTTATTTTTTTTTCCCAGTGCACAAAATAGAGACTGCTTTTCTGTACTTTTACTTCACATATCTCATTTTCAATCTCTCTCATGCTGCCGCAACTGGAGCCTGCTTTTAGCAGGTGTGCTGTCAAAGCTGGTGTTTTTTCCACTAAAACTTTGATGTGTGTCATCTCAGTTTATTATATCAACATAACAAAGGGTATGATCACAAAACAATTAGGAAAAAAGGCATAACATGTAAATTTCTGTTATTTCTCGCAAATTAATATTTTTGGTGGCAGATGCGACCGTTTTAGTTGCTGCCTGCAGCACTGAAATAGAACCCTTTGAAGCTCTTTACAGGGCACTCAAATCAATATGCACAGGAGCCGTGCATGGGACTGGAGGGGCTTGAGCCCCTGCTCCTTTAATCGTGCCCTAGGTGCTCCCGGAACGTGATTTCAACTGAGGCGGAACACCCCCCAAAAACACGGCCCATCTGCCTTCTTAATGTGATTTCTCCTCTACGCCTTCAGAGTTCTGTGCACACCACTGACTGTGTGCATCGCAAATGATCCTGAGATAGCATCTTTAAAGTATAAATTTGATGTTGTCTTAAAGTTTTGCATTAGCATAATCAGATACAGTATATATCTGTATACCTTTTTGGAACATAGGCTACTTCACGGTAACTCCTTAAAGTGCTGCTGTGTTTAGGAATACAGTAGTCAGCATTTGAAGCGGATCAAAAAAGTTCTTGAAAGTTGTCCTAGGATAAGAACAGGTATTGTTTTGGTTTTAGGAAAACTTTGATAAAAGCTTTTGATCCACTTCAAATGTTGACTACCGTAGAGCAGATAGGATGTAAAGGGTGCTGTGAGGTGCAGTGGAGCTCCAAAAGCCACATGCTGCTGAGTTTGATATTTACATTAACCTCCAGTGCCCAGTAGGGAAAGGGACTCCAGATCTAATACTGTTCAGCATGAGCAACATCCACCTCCTCTGGAGAGAGATTAAACATCTGCTGAAATTACAGGAGACTATAGAGCCAACCACTGTGATTATCACACACACACCTAACTCACATTATTCAATTTCGGAAGCATTCCTGATGGTCAAAGCGTGTCTGTAACTTGATTAATTCCAGGGCTTTTAAAACTTTAGTTCTTTTTATGACTCTATTCATTTGGGCAGGACTCATTTGCCCAGAATCATCCTCATGAAATTAAAAACTCCAGATGTCTGTGTTCCTCTTCTGTGTTCTCTTCTCTCTCTCTCTCTTTCCCTCATGGATTTCCAAATTACTTTCAAGTACTTTGTACAACTAAATCCTGTGGCCCATCCTGCCTCTCTGAAATTATCCATCGGTCCATTTTCCAAACAGTTTGACTTATGTGAGTCTTTGACATCAGTTTGTTAAAAATATGTAATTCAGTCATTTAATATTATATTTTTAAAGTGCCCCTATTATGGATTATGAAAGGGTCATATTTTCATTTTGGGAGTCCTAAACAACAGGTTGACACGCATGCAGGGTCAAAAAACACTTTTATTGTTTTATAATATGCATTTATTTTTACCTTTTTTTACCAAATCGTGACTTCCAAACGATTTGCTCAATGATTCATTTCCTCCTTTGCGTGACGTTAATCTGCGGTGATTGGTCCAATGGCCCTGTCTGTTGTGATTGGTCTACTGCGTGCAGTGCATGTCGGAAACGGAACACCCATTACCATTGCATTAAACACTCAAATGTTAATATATTTTAGGCTATGCATTAGCTTAACACAGAAACATACTAATAAAGCACTGCAGTTTGTGCACCAATGTACTGCTCTATTCTTTATCAGAACTCAAAGTAATAACAACGACAAACATGCACTATTCATCGACACATTTCTAGACATTTGCAAGCGAACAGATATTGCTGTTAGCCAGAGACCTACAAGCTGCACAGAGCGAATACAACACACACACAACTAAATACGTATTTTGCATGCTACTGCAAAGAAATTACATTTTTCAGGAAAACATTTCAGGATTTTTCTCTGTGTAGTGGACTTCAGTGGTGCTCAACAGACTGAAGGTTAAAATGCAGCTTCAAAGGACTCTAAATGATGCCAGCCAAAGAATAAAGGTCTTATCTAGCGAAACGATCAGTCATTTTGAAAAATGAATACTTATACACTTTTAAACCATAATTGCTTTTCTTGTCTAGTTCTGCGATGCACATGTGTACTCTGTACACTCTGGTTCAAGACAGTTAGGGTGTGTCGAAAAACTCCCATTTCATTTTATCCTCCAACTTTAAAATCATCCTACATCACTGCAGAAGTACTGACCCAAAGTTTACAAAGAGAACGTGCAAGGAGGGTCAAACTTTTTTGCACCCTTTTCCAAAAAAAAGGTAAAATGGCAATGTAGGATAATTTTGAAGTTGGAGGAGGAAATTAAATGGGAGTTTTTAGACATAACTGTCGAAAAACCCTAACTGATTTACCGTCACAGTGCAGAGCACAGCGTCTTCTCAACGTCGTCAGTAAATTGGTGCATGGTGCACGTATGGCTCACTTTCAGATTTAAAACTCGGCAGGATGTTTTCATTCACTTAGAGCTGTTACACCCTGAAGGTAATTTCCAAAAATCCATAATACGGGCACTTTAAACTGTTGTTCAAATTTAGCATTACCATCAGAGGAATAAATTATGTTTTAAAATGTATTAAAATAGAAATTATATGATATTAAATGATCAATGATTTTAGAATGTTTAAGAGTCTTGTTCCCTTTTTTTGGAATCATGAGACTTGATTGAAGTAAAGGAGAAGATCACTTCCAGAGCGACAATTTACAAATAATTTACTCACCCCCTTGTCATCCAAGATGTTCATGTCTTTCTGTCTTCAGTCGTAAATAAATAGTTTTTTAAGGAAAGCATTTCAGGATTTTTCTCCATATAATGGACTTCATTGGTGTCCCGATTTTGAACTTCCAAAATGCAGTTTAAATGCAGCTTCAAAGGGCTCTAAACGATCCCAGCCGAGGAAGAAGGGTCTTATCTAGAGAAATGTTTGGTCATTTTTTTTGGAAAATAACAATTTGTATACTTTTTAAGCCCAAAAGCTTGTGTAGCACTAGGTCTGGGATGTGCGTCCACGACGCTACGTTCTATTGATTCACGTCGAAAGGTCACGGGGAACGTAGGCGGGAACTACAGACCCAGTGTTTAGAAAGCGAACGCACAAAGACTAATAAGTGCAAGTAAGTCAAACTCTGTTTACAAACAAAAAGGTACAATGTCAGACGATTCTGAAGTTGTAGGAGAAAATGAGATGGAGTTTTTCGCCATACTCTACCTTTTTGAGCCGGAGTACACAGACGATGAACTTAGACGTAATTCGTAGGGTTGTGAACATGCATCCCAGAGCTAGCGTGCTTAAAAAGTGTCCAAATTTTTATTTTTCGAAAAAAATGACACATCTTTTCGCTAGATAAGACCCTTCTTCCTCAGCTGGGATCGTTTAGAGCCCTTCGAAGCTGCATTTAAACTGCATTTTGGAAGTTCAAAATCGGGCCACCAATGAAGTCCATTATATGAAGAAAAATCCTGAAATGCTTTCCTCAAAAACCATAATTTCTTTACGACTGAAGACAGAAAGACATGAACATCTTGGATGACAAGGGGGTGAGTAAATTATTTGTAAATTGTTGTTCTGGAAGTGGACTTCTCCTTTGAGGTTTTAATAGACATATGTTAGTCACCTGGTTAGCTCTTTTTTTGCTTCTAACACCTTGTACACGTGACGAGAGAAGATTCCAGCGACAAGCAATTTGGCTGTCCACACGCTATATGGTATTCAAACTCACATTATACAGTTTTAACATTAAATAAAGCACATAACCTGAGATTCTAATTGTTATAGTTTCTATGTTGTTGTTTCAGCCACGACATCGCAGAAATAGAAACTGTTCCTAAAATCTAAATTTCATAGGTCCCCGTCGCGGCCGGTTAGATTAACATGGAGAAGATACCTTTTATCGTGTGTCGTGGCATCATGTGTGGTTAGGACACGGTGTAAGAATTGCTAATCAATTGCTAATCATTTTATTTTAAAAATACAGTAAATGTATTGTAGCTACAAGTCCTTGCAGGAAAACCACCACTTCTCTAGAAACTGGCTAGAAACTGACTTTTGAAACCATTCTGTTTCATAGAAAGCACATGGTGCCTCTGTGAGATGCATGTGTATTAACAATTACAGACACCCTAAGTGGTCTTGACCAAATTGCGATTTATTTCAATATTCTCTTAGAAATTCTAATTAGCCACTAAGTGTGGACATGAGCTGCACAGCATTTCCAAATGCATTTAAACATGCTTTGCTCTGCTTCTCTTCATTAGCCGTCTCTCTGTTTTGAAGATTTTTCAGTTTCTCGAGAGCGCCTTGCTGTTCCAACTAGTTTGGCTTCAAGCTGTACAGCATCTGGGATCTGAATGCTAGTCAGCTCTCCTGTCATTATAATGCACTTTACAGCATTCTGCCCCTTGGTTCTAATTGCTGAAAGTGTTCTTTGGCCAAAAAAGGGTGCCTTATGAAGCACTCTTTATTTTTCGTACATCAGATTCGACTTGTATGTTTAGCTTGATAGCTAAAATGATCAATATAAAAACCTGAATTGTAAGAAAAATATGTTAGTGGAGAGCTTTTAATGTCTTTGAAGCATGTAATTTTCTGGAAGAATATTAACAGCAAAGCTAGGGCTGTGACGGTCGCAATGACAACCGCACCACCGCGGTCGTCGGTTGCCACCGGCAGTACTGCATGTGACGTCACACTAACTATAACAAGCATAAAATACAGTGTTTCTGCAACAATTACTCGCCCGTGGCCGTTTTTAGTGTCCCCGTCGGCAGCAGCAGCGAGCGCAAGTGCCTTCACAGCTGCTGGAAACAATAGTATAAAGCTTGCAAAGCTCCAGGAAAACGAATTACTATAATTGTATCGGGGGGAAATAAGGAGATTCTTGAATGAATTATTAACAAACTAGTGTTTTCTGAGCCAGTGTCACAAAGATGACGATCCTGACTCGCCATCTGCTCATTGAACGCGCCTTTAGAGAGAAATGCATCTCTACGGATTTCATAATGAAAGAATGTTTGTCTTCAATTTGAATTTTTTAGTTTTAAAGTAGTAAAGTCATAATTTAAAGCTTTCTATAGATATATTTATCCTGATTGTAAGGCAAGTATTCGCTGAGTTTCGTTTCATTTTTGTGCAGCGCTCCTGTTCAACACGGAGACATCAGAAAGCGCATCTTGTTTGTTTTCTTTATTTTTACAAAAGCACAACATTTGGTTGATATTGTGAGTGCACGCAAATTACAGTTCCGGATGATGTATTACGCTTACATTTATGAACAAAGATTATGGCGTATTTATTATTTTTTTTTTTCAAGTGATTGCGCTGAGGCCTCCATGTTCTGCAAAGCGCATTTAGCCTCCACTCTCCAACAAACGATTGTATGGGCAAAATAGCATGCATTTATTGAAGTTAAACGTTTAAAATAACATTGTGATATGCTTGAAGAGTATGGGCAAGTCGTGATGATTTGAGAAGGCAAAACTGATCAAACGGCTGTGATCAACTCACTGCCTGCCTCTGGCCACTTGGTCGTTACTTTAAAAAAGCAAAAACCTTAATTTAACAAACAAAAAATGTTTCAAACATATCTCTAAATTAACTTTATAAAGAAACGAAAATAAATATAACTACGTTCCTATTAAAAACAAAACTGAGCTATTTTGATGGATGCAACAGTGTAATGGGAAAGAGAGAGAAAAGACTCGGGCTCCAGTCGGACTCTTGCCGGTAATTTCGATGCGTCGTCGGACAAGAGTTGGGCGAGGTTGTTACGAATTTTTGCAACAAATGTTTGTTCAATATTTACCCTTCTTATTTTGGCTGCTTTCTTATTTAACTGTTCAATTTCTTTGATATTTAATTTAGTGTTTTGTAGGCTGAAATAAACACACACGTTTGTTAATAATTTGTTTCAAAACAATAAATAAATATATATATCTCAACACCGCGCCACCGACGGTAGTTGGTCCATTACCACCGCGGGTGGAAAAAAATCTGCCACCGTCACAGCCCTAAGCAAAGCTAAAATAATGTTGTGGAAAGCACTGTAACATTACAAGCACTAAAACACTTGATAACCAAGACATGATAACGTTATAAGCGCGCACTTCAGTTATGTCGCCTGTTACTTTAAATGCTAAAGCTCTTTTGGGATCATCAGCTAGAAAATAATAAATTTGAAAGTGATTCCAATGATATTGTTAATTGTTACAGTTGTGGTGTCAACTTTGCCATTCTTATAGAATTAGAACAATATTGAAACTTTATAGTTATGGTTACAGTCCAGAGTGTGAACAGCTCTTAAAGGGATAGTTCACCCAAAAATGAAAATTCTGTCATTAATAACGCACCCTCTTGTCATTCCAAACCTGTAAGACCACGTTCAAGGCCCAGAAAGGTAGTAAGGACATCAATAAAATAGTCTACATGACATCAGTGGTTCAACCATAATTTTATGAAGCTACAAGAATACTTTTTGTGCACAAAGAAAACAAAAAACGACTTTATTCAATGATTTCTTCTCTCCGTGCTAGTCCTCGATGCACGTTTGAGATAATACCACAACACATGAGGGTGAGTGATTAATTTTCATTTTTCCTTTAAGACTAAATATTACCAATTTCTAATCAGGCACTGAGTAGACTAGCCATAAGAAGTTGTCTCAGTCCGTGAAATCACTTTGGGGTCTAAACATCTGAGCTGTAAATGCCATGTAACTAATCACTCCGGAGCTGCAGGAAATTATGAGTCTTGGCTTTCTCTATTGTGTGGTCCATGAATCTTTGCTTATAGTGTTTAGGGTTGTAAACATTCTTAAGGTCAGTCTTTCTACTGTTCGTCTGACAGGTGGATGATGTATTGGTGGTTCAAAATAAGCTACCTCACAGGCACTTGGCGAGGTAAGAATCTGTTTATTAACCTTACGAATTTGCTTCACTCGACTGAGCTGGGTTGTATCAGCGCTTCAGGATATGACCTTACAGGCATCTAGACAGGTGCATTTGTCAGAGGGGCTGTGATCCTCACCTACAATGACATCCCTGTTGGCGAGCGTGTTACAAAGATGAACAAAAAATAGGCCAGTAGATCTAGTCAAGGATCTTAAGAGTAGTAGAATAGTTTATAGGTGAATAAGGGTCTTTTATTTATTCATACTTTTTCATGGTAAAATGTATCACATTTGTTATTATGCCTTATGTACTGATTCATTGTTATGCATGTGGGTAATACCTTGAACACTGAGTTAGTTATGGCAAGAAATGCATGTCACTTTTTGCTTTTTCTTTGTCTAGCTGAGGCTGTGCGAAAGCATATGGAAAACGCAAGATTGTTCATTTTGGACTGAAATGACAAGAATGTCACTTCTAATCGGTAGTTACATTTTTAATCCATGTGCTAGAGGATAAACACTAGTGCTGAATCTTAATGAATGAAGCTGATGGAGGGACTCATCCATATGAGAGCTGCACAAACATGAAAATTAAAGACAATTTGTTACCCAAACAGATGCACAGACAAAATTAGCAGAGCGTCCTTTTCTCATTACTGCTACTCTAGAGTTGTGCAGCCATCTTAAAAATGAGAAGATGTCTATATATGTATGGTGTTTATTTAAAAAAAGGCTAATTTGAGCCCTTTTTATATGTTCTATGATATATGTTCTATACCAGAAGACAGAAAGACATGAACATGGCGAACTTCGGAACTTCGGTTCTGGAGAGCCGCAGCCCTGCAGAGTTCAGCTCCAACCCTAATTAAAACTCACCTGCCTGTAACTTTCTAGTAACCCTTTAGACCTTGATTAGCTTGTTCAGGTGCGTTTGATTAGGGTTGAAACAAAACTATGCAGGGCTGTGGCTCTCCAGGACCGACGTTCGCCGCCCCTGTTCTATACACACACACACACACTTTCGTATATTAAATCTAATGATGTTGTTTCTTTCAAATGCTGTTTGAAATGAAAGAAATAAAAATGAAAAGATAAAGATAAAGATATTTTGAAGAAAGAGTGGGTTTAAACAGCATTGAACCCCACTGACTTTTATTGTATGGACAAAAAACCCACTGAGGCAATCTTCAAAACAATCTTTTGTGCTCAACAGAAAAAAAAAGAAAGAAAGAAAGAAAGAAAAAAAAAAAACTCGTACAGATAGGATGACGTGAGGCTGAGTAAACAATGACAGAATTTCCATCTCTTTAAATTCTGTCATTAATAATTCACGCATATGTCATTCCAAACCAAGACCTTCATTTATCTTTGGAACACAAATTAAGATACTTTTTAATGAAATCCAAAAGTTTTCTGACATTGCATAGACAGCAATGCAACTGTCACATTCATGGCCTAGAAAGGTAGTAGACATCATTAAAATAGTTCATGTGACATCAGGAGTTCAACCGTTATTTTATTAAGCTATGAGAATAAAAATAAAAAATTAAATAAAATAACAACTTTATTCAACAATTTCTTGTCTTTAATGTCAGTTTTTGACGTGTTCACAAGAGTGCCATGAAATAAGAAGCTCCATCGTCCATCTCTCTTAATTCATCATCTGTATATCCTAGTTCAAAAAAATAAGGCTGGGCAAAAAATTGCAAGTCATCCTCTCTGTCGAAATCTTCAGACATGTTTATGAAAACTGTTTTATGTACAGCAAGCATCTTCTTAAACAGACCGCAGCACATACAGGTTCTACCTCAGAGCCCTGTCTTCTTTGTATTCTTGTAGCTTCATGACGTTATGGTTGAACCACTAGACAATTTAAATGATGTCCTTACTAACTTTCTGGGCCTTGAATGTTGTCTATGCAGGGTCAGAAAGCTTGGATTTCATCAAAATATCTTAATTTGTTTCCATCTTAATTTTAGTTTCCAAGATGAACAAAGGTCTTATGAGGCAAGTAATTAATTACAGAATTTTCGTTTTCGGGTGAACCATCTCTTTAAGTAATTTTGAAAACGGTGCATACTGTGTATGTACAAAGATCTTTGAGTGTAGTGATTAGCATTATCGTAAGTGAAATTTGTTATATTTTGCACAAATTAGGTCAACCGATTATTGGCGCCGATATCAAGCATTTTTATGGTTATTGGTATTGTCATTTTTTCACAACCAATTTGCTGATAAAATAATGTAATAGCATTAAAAGATAGTTTTATTTATTAATTTATTTATTCCTGTGTCAGAGTCCTTGTTATTCTTAATTTTGACATTAAAGGAGAAGTTCACTTCCAGAACAACAATTTACAAATAATTTACTCACCCCCTTGTTATCCAAGATGTTCATGTCTTTTTGTCTTCAGTCGTAAACAAATTATGGTTTTTGAGGAAAGCATTTCAGGATTCTTCTCCATGTAATGGACTTCATTGGTGACCCGATTTTGAACTTCTAAAATGCAGTTTAAATGCGGCTTTAAAGGGCTTAAAACAATCTCAGCCGAGGAAGAAGGGTCTTATCTAGTGAAATACAAACAATTTGTATACTTTTTAAGCAAAAAAGCTCATGTAGCACAGGCTCTGGGATGCGCATCCACGATGCTATGAATTAGTAATGGGTCGTTCTTGAACGATTCGTTCATTTTGAATGAAACTTTAATGCGACTCGGGAAGAACGAGTCGTCTCGGGGAGTGATTCCTTCAGAGCATGCACAACATCCTGTTAGGTTCTGTACTGGAATTAGTTCACCTGTTTCGAGTCTTCGGGTTTTTCGAGTCATTCGTTCATCTTATGGGGCTGTCGCGTGATGCTGATTTTGCTAAAATGAGTTCATCGTCTGTGTATTCCGTCTCAAAAAGGAAGAGTATGTCGAAATCTTATTTCATACTCCATCTTATTTTCTCCTACAACTTCAGAATCATCCGACATCGTTGTACCTTTTTGTTTGTAAATAGCGTTTGACTTACTTGCATTTTCTTCGTCGTTGCGTGTTCGCTTTGTAAACACTGGGACCTGTGTAACATGAGCATTTGTGCTTAAAAAGTATACAAATTTTTATTTTCCGAAAAAAGTTTCGCTAGATAAGGCCCTTCTTCCTTGGCTGGGATCGTATTTTGGAAGTTCAAAATCGGGGCACCAATGAAGTCCATTATATGGAGAAAAATCCTGAAATGCTTTCCTTAAAAACCATAATTTCTTCACAGCTGAAGACAGAAAGACATGAACATCTTGGATGATAAGGGGGTGAGTAAATTATTTGTAAATTGTTGTTCTGGAAGTGGACTTCTCCTTTAATTTTCATTTTTACACCAGAAATATACATTTGTTCAAAATATCGGATATCGGTCTACTTAAAGGAGAAGTTCACTTCCAGAACAAAAATGTACAGATAATTTACTCATACCCCTTGTCACCCAAGATGTTAGTGTCTTTCTTTATTCAGTCGTAAAGAAATTATATTTCTTGAGGAAAATATTCCAGAATTTTTCTCCATATAGTGAAGTCGAATTATAACTTCCAAAATGCAGTTTCAATACAGCGTCAAAGGGCTATAAACGATCCAGCCAAGGAGGAAGGGTCTTATCTAGTGAATTGATCTGTTATTTTCTAAAAAAAATTACAATTTATATACTTTTTAACCTCAAACGCTTGTCTTGTCTGTTCTCTGCAGAACGCATCCGAACTCTGTGTAATCTGGGTCAATACAATTAGGGTATTCAAAAATGTCCGATGTTGCTGCAGAAGTACTGACCCAGTGTTTACAAAGTGAACGTGCAAAGAAGGTCAAATGCCCTTTACAAAAAAAAGGTAAAACAGCGATGTAGGATGATTTGGAATTTGAAGGAGAAAATGAGATGGGAGTTTTTCAACCTACACTAACTGTGTTGACCCGGATTATACAGAGCTCACGTGTGTGTTGCAGAGAATAGACAAGACGAGCGTTTGAGATTAAAAGGTAAATTGTAATTTTTTTGGGAAAATAACCAATCGTTTCGCTAGATAAGACACTTCTGCCTTGGCTGGGATCGTTTAGAGCCTTTGAAGCTGCATTGAAACTGTATTTTGGAAGTTAAAACTCGCAGGCACCATAGAAGTCCACTATATGGGGAACATTCCTGAAATGTTTTCCTCAGGAAACATAATTTCTTTATGACTGAAGAAAGAAAGGCATGAACATCTTGGATGACAACGGTATGAGTAAATTATCTGTACATTTCTGTTCTAGAAGTGAACTACTTTAATCTGTAATAATTGGTATCTGGTACCTCTTGACCAGATGTATCTGTTTTTGTGGAGACACATTTATGTGGCCCTGTGTGAATGTAATGTGCATATTTAATCTGATTCAGTCAGATATAAATAGGCCCAAAGAATGCATGAAAAAGCTGTTCCCCTATCTGTCAGTAATCACTACTGACAAGTAGAACTTGGCAGATGTTTTTGGCTTTTGTCCACATCAGTTTTACCAGTGAAGTGTAATTAGAATGGCTTTTTAAAGTTTGTTTGATGCTTTAAATCACTGTAAGGAAGACGTGCAGCAGCCTGAAGAGAGATGAGCTTGTCTTTTGATGA
The DNA here is from genome assembly GCA_036247105.1 of Cirrhinus mrigala. Taxonomy (NCBI): domain Eukaryota; kingdom Metazoa; phylum Chordata; class Actinopteri; order Cypriniformes; family Cyprinidae; genus Cirrhinus; species Cirrhinus mrigala. The sequence goes on along the minus strand of CM070007.1, from coordinate 20,162,619 downwards.
CCCTTGTGTTTACTTTCTAAAAGTCCTCAGGGACCCCAACATGATTAACTGAAAATGACTGTATATGCAATAGATTGTTGATATCTTATTTTCTCATAATCCAGTAAGCCAAGCACTATCACTGTCAGCTGCATTGCTAACTTTACTGTGGATATGTTTCAACCGTGACAAATGTGACCTCATGCAGTACATTTTAATGCTGTAAATCTACACATTCTCTGAGAAGAGGAGCCATAAATATAAGAGCCATCGGTCTCCGAGTCCCAGACACTTAGGTTGAGGAGCGGGTCAAAGCTGCCTATTGAGACAGCAGTAAATCTGTCAGATCCGCTCCTCATGTCTCTGGGACTGAAAAGCACGAAATAGAACAATCAAGGCAGAACAATGTTCAAGCTGTAATATAACCAATTGAACCCCAATTGCCTCCGATTGAAAGCCTACAGTTCTGTCATTCAGTAGTGTAATCTTTCAGTCTGCACTCGACTGCTTCTCATACCTCAGTTTTTCATAAAATATAGCTGAGAAATCATTTCATCCTAAATTGGGCGGCAGGCAAACATAACCACATGATTATTGGCATCACTCTCCAAACCATGTAATCCATTCAGAATGATGATGGTGGTGCTGAGAAAATTTGTCAGTACAGAGGGTTCAAATCAGCGTCGCATTTATCCTAATATAAGCAGTGTGAATCCGTGAATGTTTTTGATGAAAATATTAACATTCAGCCCCTAAACTGCTTTCAGCACCTGCCTTATACCCGCAGGGACCAAAGCCTGTGTATCTGCACTAATTCAGGTTCAGCCTGTTATATCTACAGGTGGCTTGCTTCCCCCCCCAGGAGCCAGAGACTTTGTCTGCTGCAATGCTGTGCTGTTTTAGCCTTTGGAACTCAATAGGTTTTCTAATGAGAGCACCATCTGTTCAAAACAGCCCTCATCTGTTCTCAAGCTAATGTATATCTTATTGGAAACTCATGCTTCTAAAAATACCTGGCAAAATGGCTTAGTCCTTCTACCTAACCTGGAGCAGGCTCCCCCACGTTGTAATTAGACCAGGCCTGCATATCCATCAAGCAGCTGATGAGAACATATTTGATATGACAGAGAACAGTAAGCCCATCTAAAGGCAATTTAACTGGGGGAGAAAAGAAATATTGGAAAAAATTTGAAGGGAAGGAAAAAACATGATTTATCATCCTTCCAAGCTGAAAAGTGTATAATATCTGCATGATTGCACAACGGAGTCCCACTGATTGAGAAAGAGAAAGCAATTACAGTTTGATTTGATGACAAATTAACTGTAGTGTAAAATGCACGCTTTTTCATGAGGTATGTGTGCCGTATGCATGGTAGGTTTTGTGTAATTAACGCAGCTGTAATATGTCATGCCAGAGTGTAGGTCAGTGATGTGAAGCTCATTTTTTCCCCTTGTCAGTATATTCAAAACTACAGTAAAATGCAGCTCATACATTTGAAATCACTTCTTCTATGGCGGGTCTGTTTTAGTTAGCTACATTAGTTAACATGAACTATGAATGAACAATACTTCTACAGCCAGAGCTGGGTAGTAACTTATGGATTTCGTTTCCGCCACTGAATTAAAAAAAAAAAAAAAAAAAAGGTTATTGCAACTTATCTCACAGTTCTGACTTTTTTTCTCAGAACTGTGTGATACAAACTCGCAATTCTTACTTTTTTTTCTCTGAATTGTGAGATATAAACAAAATAAAGTCGCAATTGCATGATATTGTCACGAATCTGGTCGGTGTCCCGCTGTCCGCTCACCGCCAGATGTCACTCTCGCCCTGTCACACACAGACTGTTGCACCACACCCCGGACTACATTCCCCATCAGCCATTGCACTTCACCCGCGACCTATCAGCGGCGCTATAAAAGCCCCGGTCTTTCCACTTGCAAACCACGGATTGTTGAATTGTCGTATTGTTGTATTCCTAGTTCCTGGTTTTTGATCTTTCGCCTGGTTTTCTCGTTTTCGTCTGTCTAGCCGCCTGCCCTTTCGGACTATCGCTCGTCTTCCTGGACTATTCTCTCGTCTCGCCTCCTACATTTCTGTTTACTGCTGTTTGACCCTGCCTGCACGACTATGCCTTTGCCTCGTATCATCAATAAAAGCTCGCATATGGATCCGCTCGCCTCACGTCTCTCACTCCCTGTAACAGAACAATCCGTCACAACAGGATCCAGCAGCTTTCACCCCGGACATTCATCTGATATGGACACGGACATAACTCTATGCAGAATCAAGCAGAGATCACACACACTCGAACAGTATACCCGTGAGTTTATTTCTATTTCCAACTATTCCACTCTCCCGGACTGTGTTAAGATTGAGATTTATTGTGACGGCGTCAACCAGCCCCTCAGTACGCTGTTGAGACGCGAGGGTCCGCGCTCGTCGCTGGAGGCATTTTTGAACTTTGCGTTATTGTGTGTGGGTTCGCCGTGCACCGTGGGGGTCGCAGAGAGGGAACGCGACAACGCGGTAATGGCGACCGCGCGTCCCACCCGCAGATTGGCGGTCATGCCGGAGCACGATCCCTCAAACACGTTTGCCGCCTGGATCGCTCGTGAAATGGCGGCCGTGCAGGAGCGCGCTCAAGCTATGGCGACGGCTGCGGAGAGCGCTCATTTAATCGCGGCGACACCTGCGCCCGTTCACAAGATGGCGGCCGCGTCGGAGCGCATTCATGATACAGCAGAGACCACAGAGCCCGTGCACAAAATGGCGGCAACTGCGGTGCCCGTTTGCGAGATGGCGGTGGCGCCGGCGTGCGCTCACAAGATGGCGGCGAAAACAGAGCTCCGTCACGTCACAGCTGCCATATCAGAGCCACATAAAGTTGCAGTGGCTTTTCCCCAGTCAAGTCAAGTTTCCAAGTTAAGTCAGATTGCAACTGTGTTTCCTGTGTCAAGTCAAGCTGGAGCTATGTTTCCTGCGTCAAGTCAAGTCAGAACCGCTCTTAAGGCAAGTCAAGCTAAAACTGTGTTTCCTGTTTCAAATCAAGCCAGAACTGTTGTTCCTGAGTCAAGTCAAATTACAGCTGTCGCTTCTGTCTCAAGTCAAGTTACAGCCATCTTTCCCGAGCCACTGCACAAGATGGCTGCCACGCCAGAGCCACTGCACAAGATGGCTGCCGTCTCCAAGCCACTACACAAGATGGCCGCCGTCTCCAGGCCACTCCACAATATGGCTGCCATTCCAGAACCTGTAGTCAGCACCCGGACGCCACCTATGGTCATGATGGCCCATGTGCTGGACGCACCCCTAATGACGGTATGGGCAGCTAAAGTGGCGCTCCATGTCGCGGCGGCTACCCCTGAGTCAGGTCAAGACACAGAGTCAAACCAGGACACAGCCGTCGTTCTCCATGAGTCAAGCCAAGTCACAGCTGTTCCCCACGAGTCAAGTCACGTTACAGTTGTTGTTCCTGAGTCAAGCCATGTTGTTCCTGAGTCAAGTCACGTTACTGCTGTTATTCCAGAGCCAAGTCAAGCGGCTTCTGAGTTTAGTCAAGTTGCGGCTGCATTCCCCGAGTCAAGTCAAGTTGCAGCTGCATCTCCCAAGTTAGGTCAAGTTTCTGAATCCAGTCAAGCTGCTACTGTATTTCCTGAGTCAAGCCAAGTTAAAGCTGCATCTTCTGAATTAAGTCGAGTTTCGGCTGCATTTCCTGAGTCAGGTCACACTACAGCCGCATCGGCTGAGTCGAGTCAAGCGGCTGAGTCAAGTCAAGCGGCTGAGTCAAGTCAGGCTACAGCTGAAGCCCCCAAGTCAAGCTTCCAAGTCCAGCAACGTCAAGGCTGTCGTTCCTGTGCCAACTAAGGTCACTGATCCTCACAAGCCAGTTCAAGTCACCGCTGATCTTCACGAGCCAAGTCAAGCCACAGCTGATCCCCACGATCCTAGTCAAGTCACAGTTGCTCTTCACAAGCCAAGTCAGGCCTCAGCCAGTCACCACGAACCAGGTCAAGTCACCGTTGATCCTCATAGGCCAAGTCAAATCATCGCTGGACTTCACGTGTCAGGTCAAATCACAGCGGCACTTATTGAGCCAAGTCAAGGTACTGCTGTTGTTTCAGAGTCAAGTCACATCTCGTCTATCTGTCCAGAGCCTCACCATGTCTCGTCTGACGGCCCAGAGTCAAGTCACAACTCATCCAACACCCCAAGGGCACGGCCAGTCATGAAGGCCAGCGTGGTGGACCCACCACTAGGGTCAGGGCGATCTTCAAACATCCTAGTACCATCAACATTGTCAGAACCCTCCTATAATGATGTCCTGTCACCTGCCGCTGCTCTTCCTATAATGGCGGTGGCCTTCTGGTGTGTGTGGGCTGCACACTCAGCTCCTGAGGTCACGTCTGTTCCCGAGTCAGCTCCAGAGCTCCCGTCTGATCACAAGCCTGCTCCAGAGCTCCCGTCTGATTACAAGCCTGCTCCAGAGCTCCCATCTGATCACAAGCCTGCTCCAGAGCTCCCCTCATTTGGAGAAGCCATGCCAGTGCCTCCTGAGGTGTCAGCCTTGGCAGTAGATCCTCCCACGGAGGCAGCATCCCTCTACAACCTCTCTGCTTCTCCCCTTATTCTGTCTGCCTCCTCTGTCTCTGCTGTTCCTAGGTCCCAGGCCATAACGCGGTTTCCTGCTCCAGAGCTCCCGCCTGGTCTCGAGTCAGCTCCAGAGGTCCCGTCTGGTCTCAAGTCAGCTCCAGAGGTCCCGTCTGACCACGAGTCAGCTTCAGAGGCCTTCCCTGTCGGAGAAGCCGCGCCAATGCCTCCTGATGCCTCCAATGCCTCTGGCACCGCCCTGGAGGGCTCCTGTGCCTCCTGCTCCACCTCCAGCCCCACCTTGGTGGGCTCCTGCTCTGTCGGTCCTGCCTCAATCACTGAGCCTCCCGCATGGACCTGGTCCTCCAGCCCTCGCCCTGTCTCACTCCCGCCCCACCGCTCCCCTGGTCTGTTATGCTGTTGGAGCGTCTGGAAGCCGCTCCTTGGGGGGGGGCTATGTCACGAATCTGGTCGGTGTCCCGCTGTCCGCTCACCGCCAGATGTCACTCTCGCCCTGTCACACACAGACTGTTGCACCACACCCCGGACTACATTCCCCATCAGCCATTGCACTTCACCCGCGACCTATCAGCGGCGCTATAAAAGCCCCGGTCTTTCCACTTGCAAACCACGGATTGTTGAATTGTCGTATTGTTGTATTCCTAGTTCCTGGTTTTTGATCTTTCACCTGGTTTTCTCGTTTTCGTCTGTCTAGCCGCCTGCCCTTTCGGACTATCGCTCGTCTTCCTGGACTATTCTCTCGTCTCGCCTCCTACATTTCTGTTTACTGCTGTTTGACCCTGCCTGCACGACTATGCCTTTGCCTCGTATCATCAATAAAAGCTTGCATATGGATCCGCTCGCCTCACGTCTCTCACTCCCTGTAACAGATATAAACTTGCAATTCTCTGAACATATCAGTCTTTTTTTTTTCTCCTCATAACTGGACTTTATTTTTGCGAGTTTGTATCTCACAATTCTGAGAAAAAAAGTTAGAATAACAAGATACAAAGTCACACTTGCGAGGAAAAAAATCTCAGAATTGTGAGATACGGACTCACAATTGCGATTTTAAAAAAAAAAGTCAGATTTGTGAGTTTATATCTCGCAATTCTGACTTTATATCTAGCAATTCTGACTTTATAATGCGCAATTGTGCATTTACATCGCACAGTTCTGAGAAAAAAAGTCACAATTGCGAGATGTAAACTTGAAATTGCGAGGAAAAAAAGTCGGAATTGTGAGATAAAAAGTCGCAATTCCCTTTTTTTATTTTTTATACAGTGGCGGAAATGGACTTCCATAGTAACCGATTACATGTAACCTGGATTACATAATTAGATTCCAAAAATTTAGTACTTGTAATTAGATTCCATTGGTTCTTAAAATACTAATAAGACTACAGTTACTTACTACAGTTACATGATTACATATTATTTACACAATAGCAATAAATTGTTCAGAATTTCTTGATTCTCCGCCTCTATTTAATTTTTTTTTTTTTCTTTATAAAATAGCCTGCTTATATTCATTCAGAAAGTCTTCAAGTTTTGTGGACATTCACACAAAAGATCAGGCATTAGTCATTAGGTGGCGACACAGCATTTGACCACTGATTTACATAAATCATTTCAGGTTTATGAAGTGTTTCAAAATTGCATCAGTGAGCACATTGATTTTAATTTGAACTATCACTCTGTAGGTTATTTAACCATGCATTTCTGTGTCTTTGGAAAGCTTTTGTCCTTCAAACAAATTAAAATGCACAAATTCACAAACTTTTTTTGTCATCTCATCCTCTTACGTACCCATGAGTACACCTGAGATTTTAAAAGAAATATTTTATTAATTTAGTATTTGCATTTGCATGTTTATTGGTTCTCTGACATTGTTTATGGTCAAATGACATGCAGGTAAACAAATAAAATATTTCATTTTTTTAGTATGTTTTTTTTTTGATTGATTTGATTTTTAAAATTGCTTATTTTGATTTAGCATATTTAATGATTTAATTAATTATTAGTTATTCATTAAACTCAAACTCCCTGATGTTCCTTTACAAACACCAGTTTGGGAAACCTTGATGTAATGATAAAATGTTGAATGCACTTCGTCTTGTTAAAAATAATAAATCGAATATATTTGCTTATTCTTTTTATTTTTATATCAGTGGGGTATAATATTATCCTTCAGTTGTAAGAAAATTGTTTATTGAGGAAAACATTTCAAGAATGTACTCCATATAGTGGACTTCTATGATGCCTGTGAGTTTGAACTTCCAAAATGCAGCTTAAATGCAGCTTTAAAGGGCTCTAAATGATCCCAGCCAAGGGTCTTATCTAGGGAAATGATTGGTTAATTTCTAAAAAAAATGTACAATTTATATACTTTTTAACCTAAAATGCTCGTCTTATCTAGCTCTGCGATGCGCATCCAACTTCAAAATCATCCTACATCACTGTTTTACTGTTTTCACTTTGTAAACACTGGGTTGGTACTTCTGCAGCAGTGTAAGATGATTTTGAAGTTGGAGAAGAAAATGAGATGGGAGTTTTTCGACAATACCCTAACTTTCTTGAACTGGATTACACAGAGTATGCATGCACATCACAGAGCTACACATCATGAGCGTTTGAGGTTTAAAAGTATACAAGTTGTATATATATATATTTTTTTTTAGAAAATAACCGATTGATAAGGCTGATTCATAGGCTGGGATCGTTTAGAGCCCTTTCTGTATTTAAACTGCATTTTGGAATTTCAAACTTGTGGGCACCATAGAAGTCCATTATATGGATAACATTGCTGAAATGTTTTCCTGAAGAAACTATTTCTTTACGACTAAAGAAAGAAAGAACATCTTGGATGGCAAGGAGGGTGAGTAAATAATCTTTACATTTTTGTTCTGGAAGTGAACTTCTTCTTTAATACCATTTAATAATAACAAATGGCACCTTATTGTTAAGTGTTACCAAATTTGATATTGTTGGAATGCATAAACTGTGATGTATTAATATTGCTTGAGTGCATTAAAAAAAATCTTAGGAAAGAAAACCCTATTGAGTAAATAAATAAATAAATAAATAAAATAATAAAATTGCTTCACTGCTTAGTAATATTTCAAAAAATCTTGTCATACTGTGTAATGTAAATGATTTGCAAAAGGGAAAAAAACATTGCTAATTAAATGTTATTTTATGTAAATTTTATCTAAATTTAAATTTCTAAATAATTGTCAAATTTTTAAAGCAGGCAGGGTTAACATTACAGTAGTGCTCAACACTGATTACTGTCAGTAATTTTGTCACTTGATTTAAGATTATAATAATTTAATTTGAAAGCACAGCCGGCACAAAATTAGACTTTAGCACATCTTTTTACCTTGAGAGTGTTCTAAGGTTAAATACAGATTTAAAATCAAAACAAAATATAGTTTAAAGGAGAAGTCCACTTCCAAAGCAAAGATTCACATATAATGTACTCACCCCCTTGTCATCCAAGATGTTCATGTCTTTCTTTCTTCAGTCGTAAAGAAATTATTTTTTGAGGAAAACATTTCAGCATTTTTCTACATTTAATGGACTGATATGGTGCCCCGAATTTGAACTTCCAAAATGCAGTTTAAATGGGGCTTCAAGTGATCCCAAATGCGGTTGTAAACGAGAAGGGTCTTATCTAGTGTAACGATCGGTTATTTTCATAAAAAAAAAATACAATTGATATACTTTTTAATGTCAAATGCTTGTCTTGTCATGTGCTGCCTAGACTGTTTTTTCCAGTTCCTGACAGTTAGGGAAAAATTCCCATCGAAAAATTTCCATCTCATGTTCTCCCTCAACTTCAAAATCGTCCTATATCGCTCTTTTACCTTTTTTGTTAAGGGTGTTTGATCTTCTTTGCATGTTCACTTTGCAAAGACTGTGTCAGTACTTCTGCAGCGATGTAGGATGATTTTGAAATGATTTTTGAATTTGAGGGAGAAAATACAATAGGAGATTTTGACATACCTTAACTGTCTTGAGCCAGAATACACAGATTTCAGGGAAAGCGAGACAAGATGAGCGTTTGAGATTAAAAAGTATTTAAATTGTATTTTTTAATGAAAATAACCAATCGTTTCGCTAGATAAGACCCTTCTTCCTCAGCTGCGACCGCATTTGGGATCGTTTGAAGCCGCATTTAAACTGCATTTTGGAAGTTCAAAATCAGGGAACCATATCAGTCCATTATATGGAGAAAAATCCTGAATTGTTTTCCTCAAAAAACATAATTTCTTTACGATGGTATAAAAAGCATACACAAACCCAAATAGGAAATAAAGTTATCAAATTAATGTGTCCTATTCTGTGTTATAAACTTCTGAAACATTGGTGTCTCATATTTTAGACCAGTCAGCACAATTTAGGCAATAAATCAATCAAATCTGTATGTGTGTGAAAATATTCAGATATAACCCCCTTTGTAAATACATTTTCATTAGTAACTGCAATTCAATTACACATTTTTTTCTCAGTAACTGTAACAGATTACAGTTACATTTATTTTGTAATTAAATATGGTTGTTCCGTTACATGTAACTAGTTACTCCCCAACACTGTCTGTAATGTACCTAAAATATATTTTAAAAAGATTTTTATTTAAGGTGCAAGGAAAATTACTGTTTACATGATGATTTTTCCACGACATTGAAACCAACCTAAATGCAGAGGGTGCAGCATAACACATTTTTAGCTATATTTTCCCCCTCTTTTCTTTATGGTGGACACTCTGACAAACTGTGACATAAAGACAGCTTCTCCACTTTTCAGCACTGCCATTATATAAAAAATGCTAAAACATGAAAAGCTGTGAAAATCCTGCCAGCTGAATGGCTTAATTGACTGTTTCTTCTTTGTGCGTTCTTAATTTAAGCAAGAAAAATAATTGGCGAGTTTCAGACATATTTTAATAAGTCAGCATCACTGGATTATTTATAGACTCGCAAGAACTAGAGACTGAGAAAATGAAATAAACATTATTTATTTATTTCTCTAATTTCCATTACCTCTATCTAGAGGATTTGCCCACTATTCCATTGAGAAGGTGCCATACCAGGGGTATTGTTTACCCCAAATAGTCGATGTAATTGGCTCTCTGAAGTCAGAAAATTGCTTTAATAATGCCCTGCAGCTCGCCAGCAAAGAAGATATTAAAAGTAAACATCCTCATCAAAGGAAAGAGGCTGCCACCTGAGGTGCCTCAATACATTAGACTCTGTTAAAGAGCTACGGTCTGCGGTGCCGCCACTGTTGGCTCTACCCATACTGCGAGTTAATAACCGTTTCGGCACTGTACGACTTGTAATAAATGTTCAGTCTATGCCCTCAATTAACATATATGAACCAGTCTTAAGAAGTGTTTATTGAATGCCGGCTAGGATGATGAAACCTGTGCGTTCCCAGTTGTCTCTTAGACCACCGTGGAGTGCACTTGTACGCTTTATTTAAGTGTAGATGGCAGGTTAACTGAAATCAATACGGCCAGGTGTTATTTAGCAGAGAGAGCCATGGAAACACATTGTGATTGAATGGATGGACAATGAAACCTTCCTGAACGCTCCTTTGGTTTTCAGCTGTACTTGGAAATAGCATCGTGTTATGGTCTCCTATACGGCCTTATTACTGTCGACAGATTTCGAAGTGGAGGTTAGGCCAGGTCTTGCCAGAGAAAAGGTCACCTGTCCACAATATTCCCTTTTCTCTACCCAGTCTCCTGTCAGCACATAGATATCATTACCCGTTATGACTGGTTGGGTTTCTAAGCAGCCTCACTTGGTTCTCAGCATGCAGTATTAATCATGCCCATGGGGCTGTATGATCTTCAGCACAACCTTTGAAAGACCTCCATTTTCTGGCGGACTCCAGCCCCTGAGTGTCTGAGAGCATGGTTTAGAGTTTATCAGTGGCCACATGTTGCTGTTATACGGTATTTGGGTCCACAATTAGCCTTTGTTAATGAGATGGAAATGAATTCAGAGAGGCACTTTGGGTCAGGTGGAATGTATCATGATTATGATAATCTGACAAGCCCCTTAATTGAGGTTTGGGTCAGTTGGGCTATTTATTGAAAGTTAAACTATGTTTAGGGGTATAATACACGTGTGGAGTACTACATGTACTGATAAAAGCATTGGAAGCCTATATACGTGCTTTTGTATTGGTGTATTATTGGGTTCTATGTGCGACTGCTGTCATGTATCATTGATAAGTGGCCTTACGCTCCATGAAGTTGTCAACCCTGATGCATAATTCTTTGTAATGGTTTACATAACAGGTTTATAGAGGACATTTCAGACGGGCTTAATTAGATACTGTATGTACAATACCGTGAGCTAAATGCCAAGCCTCAAGCTAATTACAAAATATGTTCAGCTGGAAAAACACACAGTTATATGAGGACAAGAAGTTGACGCTCAAGGATAGATAAATGTTAAGAAGATATTAAGGGTGTTGTAACAATAGGTGAGCTGTAAATCCATAAGACATTCAGTTAAACTCATAGATTTTTCTGGATGTTTGTGCATGTTGATTGCACCTATTTGATTTTGTGGCAAAAAATAACACAGATTATGTCAAACTATACAAAAATATCATACACACAATATCAAATGCATATATATATAATTTTGAGTATAATTTTATATAACAATAAAATTTATATATAGAAATATAGAAATTTGTATATAGAAAAAAGACAAGGTGTATTTTAGGGCCCTATGAAATCCGTTTTATTTTTCCCAGTTATATTTCCCAGTTATATCCGTTATATTTTTTCCATATTACAATTTTTTTCAGTTTTAATTTTACTGGATTCCATTTCTTTCAAGTTTAATGGAAAGAATACTCAGTTTTAATGATCAAATTGAGAAAAGAATCAAAAAGCATGTCTAATTAATTGAAACTTGCACAATTTAACAGCAATTTATTAATAGTTTGACAAAAATTAAATTCAGTTTTATTTTTATACCGAATTTTATTTCCATTAATTTTCTGGATTCCATTTTAATTGTTTAATTTAATTTTATTAATAAGAATCTCTAATTAATAATTTTAATAATAAATACATTTTTAGTATTTCTTTCTTTTTTTACAGAAATACTGTGTAGTGTATTTACATTTTTATTAAATTCTGGTAAATATTCCTTAAAAAATAATGTTTTAGTTATAATTTTTTGTTTAGTAGTAGTAGTAGTAGTAGTAGTAGTAGTACTATAATTACATTTAAGTGATTTAGTTTCTGTCACAATTTCTTCAAGTTAAACCAAGCTTTTATTTTGACGGGATGCTGTGAAGAGCTGTTTCTGTTTGTATATGAAATGACATGTCTTTTTTTCTCAAGAGAAACTGTAAAATGTTCCTAAAGTTACTTTCAGAGCAGTTCCAGAGATTATGTTCATGTGTTCATGTATTCATATATTGAGGCAGCAGAGGCTGAAAACATCACAAGTGTGATAGGCACTTCAGTATTTGTATGGTAAATAAAACTGTGCGTCTGCACCATTCAATCACACAGAGACACACAAAACATGCATTTAAATAGTATTTTTGCAGCTTAATATTCATAGACACTAGCCCATATTGCCTTTTGATTTAAGTAAACTGACCTACTTTTGTTTCATCCAAAATTTAGCAAATTCCATTACATTCCGCTTTCTACAGTAAATTCCATTTTTTAGGATTGGATTCCGCGATTCCGTCCGCGTTTACCACATCACAGAAATCATAGGGTATTAGGTGTATTTGTATATCTCTGTGTGTATGACTTCCATTTTCATTGATTTTTTTAAAAATAAATCCATTAGCATCACATAATTTCCCGATATACCTTCCTGATCAAAAGACTACTTTTACTGTTTGTCTTTGTCAAAGAATTATGATGTCTTATATTTTAAAGTCAGCTGTCATTTCTTTTTTATTTTCCAGGATACTCTGGGCTCCATGACCATCCTGCCCTCAACCCAATCAAATATGGCTTTGAGAGATGGATGAATCAGAATGATGCCTGTCACTCAGTCAAGTCCAGCTTTAGATGTTGCCACTGTCAAAACAGTTTTGAACCGAGGGTCCACTGCAGGAGATGAAAGTGACGGATAAACTCATACAGTACTTGCTGTTTGAATCGATGCCGCAGCCGTCTGCATGTGCATAGATAAGAGAGAGGACAGCGCGTGGATCCTCCAGAGCCCGCTGGAAAAGAACTCCCAGGTTGGTCTCCAATCGAAAATACATCTCCTAACTGAGTTTTACAGCACACCCAATCAATGCTCTTAAACTTCAAAGTAGGCCTGCCGACGTCTCGCAGCACATAATCAGATATCGACAGGTTAGTTTTTCAGGGTGATAGGCCTAGATTCGAAACACTGAGTGCAAACCGCTTCATGCTTCTCACTTACGGGCCAGGTGCTGAAATAATGGCAAATCCATGAAATGATATATAAGACATGCTTCAGAAACCAATTTGAATCATTTTGCTTTTATTACTGTGGAGAAAAAATGGCCAAGTTAAAAGAGAGGAGGCTTAAACTGTGACAAGGTCAAAGAACAACGAGTCATTTATCTTGCTTCAGTGATATGCTGACGTTTTATTATATGATAATGAACAGAGAATAAATATTCAGGTGACTGAAAAAATGATGACATAAAGCCAGACCCAAAGAACGAGAGGATGCACATGGAGGTGGATATAGAAGCTTATACATATTCAGAGTTAAATTCTGCTGCAGTGCTTTGCATTCTCATGCTTGATCTTGTCTAATCATTTCAAGGGTAAAGAGTATTAATTAGCAGATGCAGGTCTCGCTTTATTTACAACCGTAGCGTTTTTCAATGCCCTTGAAACCTTATTTATCTTTTAAAGACAAAGTTTGTCCATTGCTTTAACATTTTGCATCTAGGTCATGTGAAGTGCATTTGTTTAAGAGTGCAGTGAATTTCAGCATCACTAAAAGTGTTATGAATTTATTGAATTTACTGCATACAATCCCATTCTCTTTCTGTTAGCACTGGTATGAAATATCCTGAAGGGGGAGGAAAAAAAAATCTCCCGTGATGAGATTTATATATTAACTTGTTATCAATGTGTCAAACGTCGCTGATTTAACTTCCTCTCTCTGTTATGACAAGGGCTTAGATTCACAATGCTGCATTTGGGATAGTCTGCTTTGATGACAGACACATTAAATTGAGTAATGACAGTGTCAGCTGCCTTGATTATGAGGTACTAAAAGAAATGGGATGTAGACATTTCCAAGCTGGGTGTGGCGTTCGGGAGGAGGGAACTGCATTACTTCATACATCAATATTGAGCAATGCAGGCTCTATAAAGACAAGCAGTTTTTGGGTCATTAACATAAAAACACACTTGAGTTTTACATGGTTTGTTAGAGTGCAGAAAGTGTTATTAAATTGTTTACAGTATTGTAATGGTGCTTATTGCTGCTTGGCGACAAAACTGCTTGAAATAAATGGTTGTTGGCAAGGTCTTTTGAAAGAACTTTTTGTTTTTATTTATTTTTCTTGTTAAAGGAGAAGTCCACTTCCAAAACCAAGATTCACATATAATGTACTCACCCTCTTGTCATCCAAGATGTTCATGTCTTTCTTTCTTCAGTCGTAAAGAAATTGTTTTTTGAGGAAAACATTTCAGCATTTTTCTCCATATAATGGACTGATATGGTGCCCCGATTTTGAACTTCCAAAATGCAGTTAAATGCGACTTCAAACGACCCCAAATGCATTTGTAAACGACCCCAGCCGAGGAAGAAGGGTCTTATCTAGCGAAACAATTGGTTATTTTCATTTAAAAAATACTATTTAAATACTTTTTTTAATCTCAAACGCTCGTTTTGCCTTTCTCTCCGTGCAGAAGTACCGACCCAGTCTTTGCAAAGTGAACATGCAAAGAAGATCAAACACCCTTAACATAAACGGTAAAACAGCGATATAAGGCAATTTTGAAGTTGAGGGAGAACATGATATGGGAGTTTTTTGGCATAGCCTAACTGTCATGAACCGGAACAAAAACAGTCCAGGGCAAGACAAGACGAGCGTTTGGCATTAAAAAGTATATAAATTGTATTATTTTTATTAAAATAACCAAACGTTACGCTAGATAAGACCCTTCTTTCTCGGCTGGGATCGAGAAATGGTGCAGAGCCGCATTTAAACTGCATTTTGGAAGTTCAAAATCGGAGCACCATATCAGTCCATTATATGGAGAAAAATGCTTAAAATGTTTTCCTCCAAAAACACAATTTCTGTACGACTGAACAAAGAAAGACATGAACATCTCGGATGACAAGGGGGTGAGTACATTATATGTAAATCTTTGTTTTGGAAGTGGACTTCTCCTTTAACAAGGTTGTTTTCAGATAGGTACTGGAAACTAAATGGTTTGAATTCAGTTTTAATCCAAGGCATTATTGTTAAATACAAGTGATGCATTCTTAATGATAACATCAGTTACAGTGATGTTGGCATCTAATTTGGTTGCCAGGGGACTTTTTTTTTTTTTGACTGTCAAATAAATGCAAAGCTAAGGGTAGCATTGGCATTTCACTTTTTGATATTTCATCCTCCAAGCGTAAGGCATTGGGATGGAAAAATGGTTTGTACAACTCATGCACTTATTAAATGCATTATTTAAAGTGATAGTTCACTCAAAAATGAATTTTATTTGTCATCGTTTACTCAC
The DNA here is from genome assembly GCA_036247105.1 of Cirrhinus mrigala. Lineage (NCBI taxonomy): Eukaryota > Metazoa > Chordata > Actinopteri > Cypriniformes > Cyprinidae > Cirrhinus > Cirrhinus mrigala. Next base: position 20,147,321 of record CM070007.1, on the reverse strand, counting down.
CCTTGTGTTGTTCCAAAATTGTATGACTTAGGGCCAGATTTATTAAACAGGGCAAATTAGCGTGAGAGCGCAATTCCAAAAATTTCTGCGGGTGATTTACAGACAACGTGCAAATTAAAGAACACAGGCGCAACATCTCATTTATATATCGGTCAACGCAATGTACCAAGCTCAGAGCAAATTAGTGTAGTCGCAAATAAAGAAATAAAGAAGCCACAGTATGTTGAAAAGAATCAGAGGCCAAAAATGAAGGCTTGCCAGAAGTTTTGATAGACCTTTCATTGCGTGACTCTTAGTTAAGGGTTCCAAGTCGTATGTATTTCCTGAAGCAAATTAAAAATAACATGGCAAACGGTATGTTCGGATAATGCGTTCTTTTGGCATTCCAAATAAATTAATACGTGTGGAAAAAATAATCTCCCTTCTAGCATGTGCTGTCTGTTTTCTGCGGTGCCGCCTCCTAGCACCACCAACTTCAGCCATTTCAAGTGCAATAGTTTGACATGCTTTTTTTGGGTGTTAAATAGTGGTGCAAATGCCAGTAATCGGACAAGCACAAACATTAGTAAATTGCATTGTGTTGTTAATTGTGATACTCTCCTCCCATCAATTTTGCGCCTGAAAGAGAACTCCTACAAATGCATATTCAATAAGGTCAGATGCAAAAATAACTGTGTCCACACCTTTTCAGGGCTATTTCTTCACTGCGCGGCTCTAGTAAAACCTGACAGTGCCATTTTAATGACTTCTTCTGTTTTTTTGTTTTTTCGTCTGGAAGCCTGTTTCTGCAACTAAGAAAATAAAAAAAATAAAAAAAAAAAGATCATTGTGACTTTTTATTTTACAATTCTGACATTTTTTCCTCACAATTGTAAGTTTACATCTCGCAAATCTGACTTGAGAGAGTTTCTTGAAATTGTGTGATACTAACTCGATTTTTTTTCTCAAAATTGTGTTATAAAGCTGCAAGTTATAAAGTCAGTATTGCATGATGTAAGCTCGCAATTGTGAGAAAAAACTCAATTGCGAGATTTAAACTTGCAATTCTAAGAAAGTCCAAATTACAAGATATAAACTCAAAGTTCGGACTTTTTCTGCAATTCTGACCTTATAACACACAATTGCAAGTTAAAGGAGAACTTCACTTCCAGAACAACAATTTACAAATAATTTGCTCGCCCCCTTCCAAGATGTTCATGTCTTTCTGTCTTCAGTCGTAAAGAAATTATGGTTTTTAAGGAAAGCTTTTCAGGATTTTTCTCCATATAATGGACTTCAATAGTGCCCCTGATTTTGAACTTCCAAAATGTAGTTTAAATGCAGCTTCAAATGGCTCTAAACGATCCCAGCCGAGGAAGAAGGGTCTTATCTAGCGAAACGATCGGTCATTTTTTTTCAAAAAGTTAAAATTTATATACTTTTTAACCCTCTGGGGTCTGAGGGTGTTTTGGGGACCCTGGAGAAGTTTTGACATGCCCTGTGCTTTTTTTTTTAGTATCTTAAAAACATATTAATGGCTGAAGTCGGACTTTTGAGAAGTGGATGTGGTAGGCTAGAGTTTTTTCTACAAAATGATGTGAAAATCATCTCCTTCAGTCGTTCACAAAAAACAGTATACTTATTTAAATTTTCTAAGACATGTTTTGTGATCGAAAGGGAATATGTGAGGGAGTGACAATGGCCATGAATATTTAGTGATTCACACCTGAGAGACAAAAGGCCCTCCTCTAATGGCCCATCAGTGAGACTGTGACTGTCAGGTAAGAAACAATGTGAGAAGATTCAAAGAATGGGGTTTCAGATTATTTGTATTTTATTAACAACACAGTATCATCAAAAGATGCATAATAAAGGTCAAAGGCACATTGTTAAGCACACTGATCTAACCACAGAGATGTGAACAGACTGTGTAATTCCTGAAAGCCGATTTCAGAATTTTGTTCAACAAGTGAAACAAGTAAATAACACCTGATATTTAAGTGCTTGCAAAAGTCATCAGTAGTCAAGTAACTTGTTTTACCATAGAATATCAGTGTAGTTGAACATCTGATGTTGGTACAGCGCTCTCAGAGGAAAACAGTTTGCAGGATTCATTTGTAAATAAATAAATGAATAATTCAGTGAGCATGTTGATAGGCCAGGGGCAACTATATTGTTACATTATCAATCACTAATATTGCTTGTGATTTTATAGCTATCATATGCACACATACTTTGTATTTATTATTATACAGTACAAAAACAACATCTGAGAAACTAAATTATTATTAAGCACATTCTAAACATGTTATTAGCAGATATTAACAGATAGAGTATTTAACAGTAAAGCTTGATCTAAGCATTATTAGACATTTACTTTTATATTGTCTAAACATTAGCCCTACTTTTATGTTGTATTGTTTATGAAATATAAAACATTCCTGATGCCTTACAGATGCAATGAAAGGTTGCCTATTATATTTCAAAATGTTGCACTCGATTTCACACATTTTAGTCAGGAATTATAGTTTTGGAAAAGTCTGAGTAGTAAATGCATTCAAGTTTATGTCACAACAACACATTTTCTAATGCCAATAAGAAACATTACTTGCACTGTATAAAAGATCCTCAGTAGGCTGTAGCTGCGTTGGCATTCTGTTTGTGAGATATACAAACTTAGCCTGTTCCTCTCAGCGCGTCGTCTTCTGGGGTAAATACAAGGCTTATTCCTCTCAGCGCCTTCTTCCAAAAAACGAAAGTATCCAACATGAACACGCTGCTGCCTAGTTTACGAGTTGATGTGGGCGTTCATTTCGCGCGTCTCTCACGTGGATGTTTATAATATCAATAGCACCAACAGCGCGTGGGTGTGATCTAATTAGAGGTAATGAGCTCTGAGGGGAAAAACAGGACATCGCGTTGGTTTCATACGGATTACTTTAACACCGGAAATCATTTTCAATAAGACATACTTCGTTTAAAAGTAGACATTTCAAGCTTTCTATGGATATATCTCTCATGTTTGTGTGTCATGTATTCGCTAAGTTTCAGTTTATTTTAGTGACACATTTCAACTGGATATTCACTGAGAAGACTGAAAGGACACCCTGTATGTTTTCTTTATTTAAAAAAAACACACAAGTTTGTTGATATGGTAAGCATACACAAATAAAAGTAAACTGATCTGCTGATTCTTTGAAAAGATCTGAATCAGCTGAATAATTTGTTTACAAATCATACATACATCTCATGAACTCCAATAAACACACCAAAGTGAGCAAAAATGGATGTCAGCTGAAGTTTTCAGTTCAAATGTCAGGTTCAGACTTCAGGAGACCTGAAAATAAAAAAATGTCTTTTGGATTTCTCCATATAAGAAGGTCAAATTTGGAATGGCGTGAAGGAGAGTAAATGATGATTTTAATTTTTGGGTGAACTATCCCTTTAACATTTTTACTCATTAGTATGTGTGTCAGAAAGAGAGATAATATGTGCAGCCATTATTGCTGTTAATCTGATCAAGGCTGTGCCATGTGGGATTTTTGCCGAGTTGTCACTGCAGACGTTTCCTCCCCCTGGTAAAGCGGTGGTCCAGGTGAAGTGCTTGGCCTTGTTCATTACTCTTCATTAGTCTGGACTTCATCCCGCAGTGGGGCTCTGTGACGTGATCAGGGGAGCCGCTGCATTTTATTCGTTCCTGCTCTCTGCGTGATAATGAGCCCATCACAGATTTTGTGTTCAGGGGTCACAGACATCATTTCCCTCTGCAGAAAGATTGAATCGCTCTCATACATTTCTGCCTGATTCTCCATCTTCTTGCTCCACTAAACTCTCTCTCAGTTCAGCCAATAAGAACAGAGGACTTTAAAGAGCTGTGAATATAAGAAGTCTATATCTTTTCCCCTGTAGTCCTGTGAGTAGGTGTGAGTATGTAAAAACCGTTGTGTGTATTCTGTTTGCATATTTATTCTTTTGAATACGGCCACTTTTTTAAAGATTCAGAATGATTAAAGACTTTCTAAAACAAGCTTTGTAAGCTACTTTTATTGTGGGTTTTGGGGGCCTTTTTAGTTTGAAAGTTTGAGTTGTCAGTCTCTTTTGTTGTATGGCAAAGATAACAAAAATAGCAAAAATGCTGTCATCATTTGCTCGCCCTGATGTTGTTCCAAACCTGTTTGAAGTTCTTTTTTTTTTCTTTTTTTCTGTGGAGCATAAAAGATGTTTTGAGAAACGTTGCAGTGCTTTTTGTCCATACAAAGAAAGTCAGTGGTAACCAAAACTGTTACCAACATCCTTCAAAACTTTGTCTTTTGTGTTTTGTAGAAGAAAGTTAATCATACAGGTTTGGAATGAAAAGAAGATGACAGAATTACTAAACTATCCCTTGAACTGTCTTCAAGCTTTTTTATATTGGCTCGTTGACTGCTATTCCGAATGTAATTATTTTTCAACTTAGCTTTCAGATTGACTGTGAACACTTTTAGAACTGTACTTAACAGTCCTTGAGTTAAAAGTCACCCAAAAATGCTGTGACTTTTTCTTTTGTGCATGATGCGCAGAACTTTTAGAAAGAATGTTCATGCTTTGGCCTTTCAGTCACAGCATATTGTGTCAAGATTTAAAAGGACAAAAACACACAATAAGCATCTTTTGTGTTTCAAGGAAAATAAAATTAATCTTTTGTGTTGACAGACGAGATTGGTGACTTTGAATATGTAAAGATACTTCAACAAACCAAAGCCACCAAACAGCCAAATAACTTACTGTAGTTATACAGTGCCTTGCGAAAGTATTCATAGTATTCATTTGTTTGTTTTATGTTGCAGCCTTATGTTAAAGTGCATTAAATAACTTTTTCCACATCAATCTACACTCCATACACCCTAATGACACAGCAAAAAAATAAATAAATAAATAAAATAAAATAAAAAAACAGATTTGTGACAATTTGCTAATTTATTTAAATGAAAAAACTGAAAGTTTTTGAACACAATTCTCTTCTGCTCTGCATTTATTTGATCCAAAATACAGCAAAAGCAGTAATATTCTGAAATGTTTTTACTATTTAAAACAGCAGCTTTCTGTTTGAAGAGATTTTAAAATATAATTTATTCCTTTGATCAAAGCTTATTATTATTATTATTATTATTATTATTATTATTATTATTATCAATATTTATTTTTCAGGATTCTTGCATTTATCTGAAATAAAAATCTTTTGTAAGATTATACACTATACCATTCAAAAGTCATTATAATTTTTTATTTATTTATTTATTTATTGGCAGTGGGAGAAAGAAGTTATAGAAATGAATACTTTTATTTAGCAAGGATGCTTTAAATTGATTAAAAGTGATGATAAAGGCAATTATAACGTTAATTTATCATTTCTATTTCAGAGAAATTCTGTTCTTCTGAATTTTCTATTCATCAAAGAAACCCGAAAAAAATATACTCAACCGTTTTCAACAACAACAACAACAATAATAATAATAATAATAAATGATTTTTGAACAGCAAACCAGAATATTATAATGATTTCCAAAAGGATTATGTGACTGGAGTAATGATGCTAAAATTTCAGCTTTTACATCACAGGAGTAAATTACATTTTAAAATATATTCAAATAGAAAACAGTGATTTTAAATAATAAAAATATTTCAAAATTTTACTGTTTTGCTGTACTTTGGATCAAATAAATGCAGGCTTTGTGAGCAGAAGAGACTTCATTAAAAAGCATTTAAAAAAAATTTACTGTTCAAAAACTTTTGCCTGGCAGTGTACATTGAATAAGTATTCATACCTGTAATGTGGTACTTAGTTGTAGCACTTTTTGATATGATGTGACAAAGTTTGCACATTTGCATTTGGCAATTAGCTATCTGCCATTCTCACCTCTTCACCTCTCAAGCTCTGTCAGGTAGGATGGGGGCTGGCAGACATTTTCAGGTTTCTCCAGAAATGTTTGATTTGGTTCAAGCCCAGGCTGTGGCTGGGCCACTCAAGGACATTCACAGTTTTCTATAAGCCACTCTTGCTGTATGCTTAGGGTCATTGTCCTTTTGGAATGTGCACCTGGACTAGGGTTTCTTTAAGGCTGTCTCTATATTTTGCTGTGTTGAACTTTCCTTCTACTCAGACAAGTCCCTGCCGCTGAAAACCAGCTCCACAGCTGGTGGAGTGTTGCAGTGATTATTTGTCCTTCTGTAATCATGGAGCTCAACTAGAGTGACCATCAGCTTCTTGGTCACCACTCTAACCAAAGCCCTTCTACATCAATTGCTCAGTTTGGCCAGGAGGGCAGCCCTAGGAAGAGTCCTAGTTGTTCCAAACTTATTCAAGCTTCTGTGAACCTTCAAGCAGCAGAATTCTTTTCTGAACACTTCCCAAAATCTGTGCTTTTACATAATCCTGTCTCTACAGGCATTTCTTTTGACCTCATGGCTCAGTGTTTGCTCTGATATGTATTTTCAGCTGTTAGACCTTTTGTTGAGAGGGGTGTGCCTTTCCAAATCATACTCTTTTAAATGAATTTGCCACAAGTTAACTCCACTCGAAGTGTAATAACATCTACAAGCGATATGACTTCTCCTGAGCAAAATTGAAAGTGTCCCAGATAAGGGTATGAATACTTATGCTATGGAATCATTTCAGTATTTTATTTCTAATAAATCTGCAAAGTTGTTACAAATCTGGTTTATGCTTGTCATTATCATGCATGGAGTGCATACTGATGTGGGGAAAAAGTAATTTAAGGCATTTTAACATAAGAGTGCAACGTAAAGTGAAACAAAATAAAGGGGTATGAATACTTTCGCAAGGCACTGTATATAAAATCCCATTCTACCCATAATTTTGTTATGCAAAGGTGACATCACCCCATTGTTCCTGCTTCAGGAGTCTTTCTTTCCATTTTGTCGTCCTCTTTCTCTCGCCCATCTCTCAGAGTCAGTGTAATAGAGCATTTGATTTGAGAGTCTTGGAAAGACTGTGCTGTCATTGATAAGATCGGCCACCTGCCGCAACCGCAGTGATGAACGGACCCAGACTTTCATTACCGAACACCAACACATTTATAAATCTTTCATATGACCAGCGTAACCACACCAAGCTGTCTTTTCTGAATGTGCTCGGTGCACATCACTCTTTGATTAAGACCAGCCAGGTCTAACATGGATATAAGGTAATGTAATATTTATGCGAATTATTCATTTGATCACAAAGCCAATGGACTTTAAAGAGCCACATTGTCATTGAAACATGCTGTTGTCCCTCAAGTATAAATGTCAGCTAGTGTAGCGATGAAGCAGAGCTGTGTTGAGGCCTCATTCAAAATCCCTCACCTGAAATACATATATTTTTTTTTCCTTAATGGTGAATGTAATGGATTTGAAATGACATGTTTTCAACTATAGGGCAAACATAATAATGTTTCTTAAATGCTCACTCAGAGCTATTGAGAAATGTTGAATTGCGCAAATTATGAAATTACTGTTAATGGAGGAGTAGTACAGTTATTTATGATTGCATCCAATAATTTCCATACCCAATGATTCCATCTTTCAGGCTATGCTTTCTTGCATATGCTTTTCAGAACCTTTGCAGTGATAATTTCCCTCCTTCTGCAGGGGAAGCACTCTGTAATGACAACTTTCATAACCTCTCTCGGTCTCGCTTCGCATGCCGGTCTGTGATATCGGCTCAGAATAAGTGACAGTGCGATACAATCTGCTTTTTACCCAGCTCTGGATTTTGACAAGTGCAATTAAAGCTCCTTTAGCTGTCGTCTGGTAGGACAATGCCTTAATGTGCAACCTCTCCGTGTTTCTCGCTTCCCTCCATCTTTCATTGTGTCTGACTTTCTCTCCTTCACTGTCTCAATTTCACTTTAGCTCAAATACATATTTCAGCTCAGAAAACTGATGTTCTCTTGTCAAATGTGTCTCTGGCTTTTTGCCCCTTTTTTTCTTTCAGTGATGTGTGATGGTGTCTCTTGCCATCAGTGAGGTCTGTTGACATTTCATTTTTAGCTTTACAGATCTTAGTAATATTCTCTGTGATGACAGAAATTCTGATCCTGGCAAAAACACAGAAAAGCTTTTATTTATTTTTAGGGCTAAAAATGAAAATGTATTCATTTATTGTATTCAGTTATTGCTTGTGCTGTGCATTTTTATTTAAAAAATGTGCATATTTGTCATGCTAGATGCACAAAATATACAGAAATTAGAATTTGCTCCACAAACACATCTACAAATGATTAAATGCATGTGAAAACCATTGTGTGTATTATATTTGCAAGAGCCAAATGAAAAGAATACAAAATATAGCTGCAGCAATTGAGGCGGCAAGCACTAGGCAAGCAAGGCAGCAAGCATCAGAGCAATTGAAACAATGAGTAATTGATGACATTTTAAGATGATTTTAGTCCAAATGGGTTTAAATGAATAAAAGCAACCACTAGTAATATGATTTAAAGGGTCGTCTCTTTTGACCAATAGGTGGAACTGTTATTAAATTGATGTGGTGTGTTTAGTGTGAGGTCACAATGACACACACAAAGTTTGGTGTCAATATGTCAAAGCTTTGCAGAGATAAAGACTCAGAGTCATTTTGACATTATGGCTCAAATTTGTTGTGATGCTATACAAAAGTAGTTTTGTCTATCAACACGAAATCCATAACTTTTTGTCAGCACATTCTGAAGATGATCTGACTCGATTTTGGTGAAAATCTGACCGACGGTGGAGGAGTTTGAAAAAGTAGGTTTTGAACATTAATCAAAATGGTGGATAGGAAGTGTAGCTTCTAAGTACCACTAAATGCTACTGGTTGATAACTGATAGATTACTTTCTTACGTGAATTCAATAAGGCTCATGCTCACACTCTCATTATAAGATGAACATTTATTTGTCTTCCATTTAGACCAATGCCTGTCACTGAACCCAGTAAAAAACTGTTCGCCTCCTTAATCAACACCTGAATGACAAACAGTTGACCTTAAATAACCTCAGCCACAGGCAGAACACCCAAACTATGAAAACACCACCCTCTAGTGGTTGGGGGTAAACTTAAATGAAACATGGCTCCTACAGGAAGTTTGGCCCCTTTTGGCATAATTGGTATCAATGTTCTTGGCATGACCCAAGGAACATTTCATTGATTTCATTACAATAGGCCAATTTAATCAAATGTTATTAGCATTTTTTTTAAACATTTCTTTATAACTTTTGGCCACATAGTGGCACTGCCCCCAACCTTTTTGAGTACTGTCAGGGCATGGTGCCGAAGTTACATTCCAAGTTTTGTACTGATACGCCAATGCATTTATAAAATATAACATTTTGCGATAAAATTAAAAATGACCAACAGCCAAAATGGCAGACATGAGAAAGCTGGGTATGGTTCTAATCGGCATGCGCCTTTGAATCTAACGAGACCAGTTGTTGTGATTTTTGGCCAAACCATTCAGAAGTTCCAAGCAAAAATAGCCATTTTTCATATCTCCTGATCACTAGGTGCAGGAAGCCTTAGGTCATGGTTGTTGTAAGACCTACCAAGTTTGGTGTCAATACACCAAACTGTTGTGGAGATATAGCCTCACATTCCTTTTTGCGTCCTATTCGCTGAATTCATTCATGCGTTATTCGATGGTTTGACTAATCAACTTGAATTCCATAACTTTTTACCAGCATGGTCTAAAGATGATCTGAGCCAATTTTGGTGAAAATCAGACAAACTGTCTAGAACGAGTTTGAAAAAGCAGGTTTTTCGAACTATTAAAAATAGCAAAAAACTAAACCTTACAGAATTTTCCTTCTGGAGCTAATGGTTCAAAAGTTATTAGCATAAACATGAGCGTAACTTTGGACAAGTGGTAGCGCTAGAGAGTTTGAGTTAGAGACTCCAATTAATGATTAAAGACTTAAATTTAACAAACTAGTTTTATGACTCGTTTTTGGGGGAGGCAATTTTAGTAAGAATTTGAGTTGTCAGAGTCTCTCGGCAAGGATAACAAAAATGGCAAAAATGCCGTTGTTATTTGCTCACCCCAAAGTCATTGCAAACCTAGTATGAATTTCTTTCTTCTGTGGAACATAAAAGCTGTTTTGAGAAATGTCTCTGTTTTTTTTGTCCATACAATGAAAGTCAGTGATAACCAGAACTGATACCAGCCATTTTCAAAACATTTTTGTGTGTGTTTTGTAGAAGAAAGTTTACAGGTTTGGAATGACAAGAGGATGAGTAAATGTTGACAGAAATTTCATTTTTGTACCGAATACCAACAAATGTCGATTCATTAAAGTCATATGTATGAAAACATTTTGTATTTTGAAACAAAACAAAACAGAAGCTTTTTCATTATTTTCATCATGTCATCTAAGTTCAAGACATAGAATTGCAATACATATACAACATGATTCTCATGACTCCAAAAGCATTTCATTTATGGTACAATTTACAATTGTTTGACCGTGGCCATGTTACCTTTTAGATAAATTCATTGTACCCTGTTCTGTGGTTAAAGTATGATTTGTACAAAGCCATAGTGTTTGAACGAGATCAGTGTGTAATTTTGATGCATTACTCAGACATGAAGGCCAAGTCATTGACCACCTTTTTCTCCACTGTCAAGCCAGTGTACTTTCTGTTACTTGCCTGCATGTACAGTACAATACAGTTTGTCAGGGTTTTAATTGATGCATATAGAGTAAGTAAAAAAGCAGTAAAAGAGTAAAAAAGCAAAGGTGAAAAAAGTGGGTATGTTTCAAACTTGCAAGAGAAAGAGTTCTTATTACGCAGGATTGAATTACTGCTATTGATCTGAAAAAGCTCTTAATAAATGTATTTACTCTACATTTACAAAAACCCCAAGGGCCAAGCCTGAACAAAGAACTGTACTAAACAACATCTTGAACATATTAAATCATTACTCAGTCGATTCCATAGTTTTTTTTTTGTTTTGTTTTTTAGTGAGTAACTTACCAGGCCATATTGATTTGTAGTTAAATGTGCTTTAGCTTGCAATGGCTTGTCACATTCTTTACCAGCTCTGAAGAGAACCCCATTTACACATAATCACTCTCATCATTCAAACGATTTAGAAAATTAGCAATCTGAACATGAAAGATAATGAATTTCATGTCCATTGAACACTGAGTTTTTTCACACTAAAGACAATGAGATGGTTTAATGATGAAGATATAATATGCATTCGTATAAAAATAAATTCAATTTTAGATGGGAGGCTTTGTAGTGGTTTTGAAGTTGTTTGTGAGGTTTTCTATGAGGCTGTGTTCAGTGATGTTCGGAACTATTCTTAGCCTTCATAGTCTATACAGTGCTATATGCCTATGATTGTGCATTTATGTTTATGTGCTTGTGCACATGTATATTTCTATGTGCCTGCATCCTTTTATGCTGCCATGATGCATCACCATGCAGTCGTGGTTGTGACAGCAAAGAAGAAAGACATGAAGAAAAATAGGATGAGTTAGATAAAGAGTTGTCAGAAAGCATCCATCACCTGCTGCATTTGAGAGATACCATTTCTGTGAGATGTAACAAATGGATATGAACACTAAATGAAAGCGTGTGCATGCTTGTGGGGATGGGGTGGGGGGGTTGTAATGATACAAAGTGACTACAATTAATTTTCTCTCAGAACACTAAATGGCAATAAACACCACTTTGTTGATGTGGGTTGTGCATTTTTCCTGATTATCTGGTGCATTAGGTTTTTTTGTAAAGCAGAGTAATGCAGGAAATTGTTATAAAAGGTTATGCCAAAAGTGATTTTATGCACTGAAGTTCAAAAGTTTGGGATCTCTTAACTTTTATTTAAATATTTTTCCCGTATCTTATGGTCACTAAGGCTGCATTTAGTTCATCAAAAACTGCAGATATTACAATTTAAAACAATTGTTTTTACAATTGTTGTTACAGTTAGGGTCAAAAATGTACATGCACCTTGTAGAATCTGAAAAATGTTAATTATTTTACCAAAATAAGAGGGAGCGTACAAAATCCATGTTATTTTTTATTTAGTAGTTAACTGAATAAGATATTTCAAATAAAAGATGTTTACATATAGTCCACAAGAGAAAATAATACCTTAATTTATAAAAAAAAAAATGACTCTATTCAAAAGTTTACATACACTTGATTCTTCATACTCTGTTGTTACCTGAATGATCCACAACTGTTTTTGTTTTGGGTTTTTTTTTGGTAGTTGTTCATGAGTCCCTTGTTTGTCCTAAACAGTTAAACTGCCTGCTGTTCTTCACCAAAAATCCTTCAAGTCCCACAAATTCTTTGGTTTTTCAGCATTTTTGTGAATTTGAATCTTTTCCAACAGTGACTGGATGATTTTGAGATCCATCTTTTTACAATGAGGACAACTGAGGGACTCGTATGCAGCTATTACAGAAGTTCAAACACTCACTGATGTTACAGAAGGAAAAACGATGCATGAAGAGCCAGTGTGTAAACTTTTGATGCATAATTTTTTCCTTCTGGAGCATCAGTGAGCATTTGAACCTTCTGTTTAGGTAACAACACAGTATTAAGAGTCAAGTGTATGTAAACTTTCGAACAGGGTCATTTTTATAAATTCAACTAATATTTTCTATTGTGGACTATATGTTAACATTTTTTGTAAAATATATGTTATGCAGGTCAGTACTAAACAAAAAATAACTTGCATTTTGTATGATCCCTCTTAATATGGTAAAATAATTAACATTTTGCAGATCCTGCAAGACGTATGTAAACTTTTGACTGTAATTTTAAAATGTTAACATTTTAAAATGTTATTTATTAATTTGAAGCAAAGCTGAATTTTCAGCATCATTACTCCGGTCTTCAGTGTCACATGATCCTTTAGAAATCATTCTTATATGCTCAAGTAACATTTCGTATTATTATCAATGTTGAAAACATTTGTGCTGCTTTTTAAGATTAATTAATAGAATTAATGTTTGTAAATAATGTAATTCCTTAACTGTCATTTTTTAACAGTATAATACTGAAATAATTGCGCTTAAATATAAAAATTCTAAGCATTAAATTTTGGAAGACATTCATCAACATGCAGTGTTTCATGCTACAGACACATTTTTGGAAACTACATAACTGCTACATCAGCTTCACTAACTATTCTGCTATTGACTAAATTACCTAGGTTTCATGTTTTTAGAGAGATGAGGACCTCTCTGTCAAAGAAAACCAAATCTCTTGTAATGTAGAGCTATTCAACGTGTGCTTTTTCTAGCGAGAAGCTGTGCCCTCAAAAGGGGAAATGAAAAAGATCAATGTTGGAGAGTTTAATGAGGATATAAGATGTCTCTGGAGGCAGTTTTTCTCCCTATGAATTTTAAGACCGTTTCAGGCCCAGTCCAATGTCAGGCAGATTTGCATTTGATTTATAGTCACTGTCACTAAGATTTTGACAGATGAGTAAAACCAAAATATTCCCATCTTTTGCTCTATTCACCCGGGAACATAAACACAACCATAAATTTTTAGCTTGTCCTTGCTTTTATTAATAAGTTTCAGAGGATAAACCACAGGACAGTATTACGTTTGAAAGAAGCATTATTGCACAGCTAATGATGAATCTTCCCTTATGGCGCACATTGAGACGGGAATAAATTACATGCTTCAAGATTAAACAGGAACGGGAAAAACAAAAAAACACAAATTGCTCCTTATGTTAAATTACCTGTACTACAAGCTGAGAGACTGAACTTAGTTTTGAACCATGTGCACCTTTCTTTTACCTTTATTTTTTATGGTCCTGTGGACATATAAATAAGAATGAAGAAATCACTCTCCACATCCAGTGCTCTCCAAGAACAGCTTGAGAAAGCAATAAACTTCAACATCAATACATCAGAGGCAAAGTCATACCTTCATCTCCTCCGAAATGAGCCCAGTGGTCCCCTCCCACACTTCAGGCTCTCATTTCACTGCAGTTCATTCGCCTGAAGGGCTAAATTGTCCCCACTGGAATATTGGCTCCAAATATACTATTACAAAGCAATTTTGTTGGTAAAATAAGCATGATGTGACTGCTGTTTTTGAGGCAGCCGTCTTTTTTCATTATTAAAAGAAACGTCAACCCCCTGAGATGCAGTAGTATCACATTTAACACAATTCACCAATATATACTATTCGTTATATGGATCCATTCTGGGTGAGAGATGTGTACTGTATGCTGTGCTGTGTGAAAAATTGTGAAACCGTCTTATATTGCTGTTATTGTTGTGTACTTCTTTAAAATGCCTTCCTTAGATGGATACAAATGTAATACCATTAAAAAAAAAAAACAAATTTCCCTTGGATAATATTAAAAAAGTTAATGGCACCAATTTCTTTGAGCACTGCTATTGTGATGATTTTGTTGAGTGTGTGGTTAACCCAAAGAAAGCAATGCTTGGGGAGTCTGTATCCACTGGGACTCAATTAAACCTTCTGACTTTCTGTAGCAAAAGGATTTAATTGTGTCCATGTGTTTTATCTTGCTAAAACTTTAGGGTGTTTGGTGACTAAATCCCTGCTAAGTCATCACATAACATTTTATTTTGCTCAGAAGAAGTTTTATTGGAGACTGTACACAGATGAGGTTGTATCCAGAGACTCCTTGCCTTATTTGCAGTGCAAAGATACAAAATGAAAAAACACCTTTACATAATATTCTACACTGAAATGAACTAGATTGTGTTTTTACATCACACTTTGTGTGATCTTAGTTATACATGTTTAAAATATACTAGGGCGATATATTACTGAGATACAGTATCTCACAACAGTGAGTACACCCCTCACATTTCAGCAATGTTTTTAGTATATCTTCTTAAGGAACAATACTGTAGAAATGAAACTGGGATATATTTTAGAGTCAATGTGCAGCTTGTATAGCAGTGTATATTTACTGTCCCCTTAAAATAACTCAACATACAGCCATTATTGTTAAAATAGCTGGCAACAAAAGTGAGTACACCCTAAGTGATAACAGCACTATGTCATTTAACCATGCAAAGCCACATGTCCTATTCATCATGATCATGTTTTTGTCTGCTTTACAGGACCATAAAAGTTGTGTATCTTGTATTAGAGAAGTTCTTATGTGGTGTTTTGAGTACATTTCTCTCATACTGACCACTGGATGTTCAACAAGGCACCTCATGGCAAAGAACTCTCTGAAGATTTGAGAATTAGAATTGTTGCTCTCCACAAAGATGGCCTAGGTTATAAGAGGTTCAGTAGCAACCTGAAACTAAGTTACAGTACTGTGGCCAAGGTCATACAGAGGTTTCCCAAGACGAGTTCCATTCGGAATAGGCCACGCAAGTGTCAATCAACGAAGTTGAGTTCTCGTTCTGTGCGTCAGGTGCAGAACCTGGCTTTAAAAAACAGATGCATGAGTGCTGCCAGCATTGCTTTAGAGGTTGCAGAAGTAGAATGTCCGCTTGTCAGTGCTCAGACCATACGCTGCACGCTGCAACAAGTCGGTTTGCATTGGCGTCATCCGTGAAGCCTCTTCTGTAGCTGGCTTACAAGAAAGCCCGCAAACAGTTTGCTGAAGACAACCTGTCCAAGAGCATGAATTAATAGAACCATGTCCTATGGTCTGATGAGACTAAGATGGTGTCCAGCATGTGTGGTGATGCCCTGGTGAGGAGTACTAAGAAAATTGTCTCTCTCCTACAGTCAAGCATGGTGGTGGTAGCATCATGGTCTGCATGAGTGCTGCTGGTACTGGAGAGCTGCGGTTCATTGAGGGAAACATGGATTCCATTACGTACTGTACATTTCTGAAGCAGAACATGATGCTTTCCCTTTAGAAACTAGGTCGAACGGCAGTTTTCCAACATGATAATGACCCCAAACACACCACCAAGATGACAATTGCCTTACTGAGGAAGATGCAGGTAAAGGTGATCTGACCTGAGCACCTATAGGTCATCCTCAAGCGGAAGGTGGAGAAGCACCAAGTGTCTAACATCCAGCAGCTCCATGATGTCATTATTAAGGATTTGAAGAGGATCCCAGCAACAACCTGTGCAGCTCTGGTGAATTCCATGCCCCGAATGATTAAGGCAGTGCTAGATAACAATGGTGCTAACACAAAATATTGACACTTTGGACACAGTTTTGAAAAGTTCACTTAGGGTGTACTAACTTTTGTTGCCAGGTGTTTTGACAATAATGGCTGTATGTAGAGTAATTTTTAGGGGACAGTAAATATACACTGCTATACAAGCTGCACATTGACTGCTCTAAAATATATCCAAGTTTCATTTCTATAGTATTGTTCCTTGAGAAGATATACTAAAATTACTGCTGAAATGTGAGGGGTGTACTCACTTTTGTGAGATACTGTATATATTTTGTACTTTCTCCAAAAAAAAAAAAAAAGAAAGAAAGAAAGAAATATAACTCAGTAGAGAAGTATAATTTTTTAAGAACCATAATATTGTAGTTACAGCAACTACCATACACAAATGTAATGTATGTACATATAACAATTTGGAACAATTTCATATATTAACGTATATATTTAGCTCATGCAAATATGTATGTGTAATATTAATCTAAAATAAAATATAATATAAATATAATATAATACAACATTTTTGGACATATATGTCATGTACTTATAGGCATCCTAAAACCCTTCCATATATGTTTATATTATATAAGTACATTTTAAAAATCAACTTTTTTTTTGCTGATAGGAGAGTATAGACAGACAAGAAAAGACGTGGTAGAAAGAGGAGGATGTGATTGAGAAAGGCCAAGCTTCCTGTCAGAACATTGCCCATGAGGCAATTGCTCCAATGACAGACATGTATTTAAAACATTTTTTTGCATATATGTTGTTTTAATAAAGTTGCATATATGAATAATACTGTATATAGTGCCCTCCAATAATATTGGTACCCTTGGTAAATATGAGCAAAGCCGGCTGTGAAAATAAATCTGCATTGTTTATCCTTTGATCTTTTATTCAAAAAAATTCACAAAATTCTAACCTATCATTGAACCTATCATAAAACAATGGAAAGTGGGGGGAAAATCTCATTATGAAATAAATGTTTTTCTCTGTAGTTCACATTGGCCACAATTATTTACACCCAATTATTGCAGCATCCTTTTCCCATGATAACAGCTCTGAGTTTTCTCCTATATTGCCTGATGTCTCTGGAGAACACCTGACAAGAGATCAGAGACCATTCCTTCATACAGAATACCTACAGATCCTTCAGATTCCCAGCTCCATGTTGGTGCTTCTCTTCAGTTCACCCCACTCACTTTCTATAGGGTTCAGTTCAGGAAACTGGGACGGCCATGGCAGAAGCTTCATTTTGTGCTCAGTGACACATCATTGCCCTGATGGAAGTTTCAACCATTATAAGATTTTATCTGTTGGTATTTGATAGAATCCATAATGCCA
The DNA here is from genome assembly GCA_036247105.1 of Cirrhinus mrigala. NCBI lineage: Eukaryota > Metazoa > Chordata > Actinopteri > Cypriniformes > Cyprinidae > Cirrhinus > Cirrhinus mrigala. The sequence continues at coordinate 20,129,879 of CM070007.1, read as the reverse complement.
TGTATCTGAACAAGATGTCCAGGACCTCTGGCAGAAAAATAGGCCACAGTATTAAAGATCCAGCGGTATATTTAACCATGGACATGGGGCACTTTTTATCCCTGTTTGCACCAAACCCATCTGGTTGGTTTTCTGCCAAAAAGCTCTTTTTTTTTTTTTTGTTTCATCTGACCACAGAAGCCAGTCCTGTTTGAAGTCATGTCTAACAACTAAATATGCTGGGGTTTGTTTTTAGATGAGCAAGGACGATTGTTTCCAGCTGTGATCATTTGAGAGTCTTTGGCCACTCAAACTCAAACACTGTGCATTAGGATGATATAGAGACGCATCCTCTTCCAGGCAGATTTGTACCATCTTTAGTTGATTGGATCTTCTTAATTAATGGCCTCATGGAGGAAATGGAGATATTCAATACTTGAGGTCTTGTCTTGCAGCCACTTTCTATTTTGTGAAGCTCAACAATCTTGTTCTGCACATCAGAACTATATTCATTGGTTTTACTCTTTGTGATGGATGATTAAGGGAATTTGGCATTTGTGTTTCTTATATTTATAATCCTGTGGAACAGGAAGTCAAGGCTGGACGATTTCATGCTCCTAGTCACTCTGGTGTGCTGAAAAATGTGAATATGAATGGGAATCTACTTCAGAGATATTTTACTCACAAAAATTTCTAGGGGTGCCAATACTTATGGATAGTAACATTATTGGGGAAAAACATTTATTTCATAATGTGAATTTTCTCCCACATCAGTGAAAGGTTAAAATTTTAAAATGTAGTGTTGTTTGTGTGTGTGTGTTTGTGTGTGTGTTTTCTTTTCTTTTCTTTTCTTTTTTTTTTTTAAAGACCAAAAAGATACAGATACAGACAAATGATACAGATTTATTTTCACAGCCGCCTTTGCTCATATTTACTAAGTGTAAGCCAATAATAGTGACTGTATATATTGTTGACATATATGGTTGCTACATATAATACCACATATACTACATGTATAAATTTTACTATGGAGATTTCATATGTATGAATTAGTATATTTTGCTCTGGAGTGTTTGATTCAAATTTACCTCAGATATGTGGCATCTCCTTTAAGCAGTGTTAACAAATTAAAGTTGAGTGCATAGTAAAGGGTCTAATTTGTGAAAGCTCATTAATTTACAGCTAACATAAATATCCCATTAAATCGCCAAACTGAATTTAGTTTCACACATTTCAGAAAAACTTTGCCTTCACCTCCAAAATGAGTTACTGTTGCCCTCTGTTTTGACAGAATAGGCAACAGTTCACATTCAGGCAGAATTTAGCACATGCATTTCTTAGACCTGAAAGTAATAAATTGTCATCCTATATATCACATTCTTGTCAGTAGTAATGGTTTTTTATTTCACCTTCTTCACATCCACCATTGCTGGTCGCCTGATGGATTGTTATTGCAGTCTGGAAGTCTGGATTCTATTCTAACTTATTTGCTAAGGGCATAACTCAACCTGATCCAATCTACTCAACACCAGACCTCACAGAAAATAAAAATGGAGAAATGCTAGTCAGCATCACTCCTCATTCACATCAGCCTGCTTGGGCTATTTTGCATTGCTTAAAAAGAAAACATCCATTATGGAGCCATATTAAGTATGCTTATCATTCCCTGACCACAAATGTTTGCTATAATTAGCTGTTTTTGTCTTTTGGTGCATTGAAGAACATGTTTATACCCTACAATGGTGAGAACAAGCTTCTGTGCATCTGAAGCCCAGTGGCTTCACCCCATGAGAGACAATTAGTCATGGCTTTTCATGGCTTCCGTAGTGGCTGTGTGTACATTGTTCCTCAGCACTCTGCAGATGAGCTGTCCTATCATTCTTCAGCTGTGAAACTGCGCTCTGGGTCAACAATGCACTAAATGCATGCTAAATGCCATCACATTTAAATTTGAATGATTTGTCCAACTCAATCAGCATTTCGATGGCACAAACTCAGTTAGCAGTAATTACTATATTCTCTGAATACGTCAGACCTGAAATTACTTTCATAATACTGTATGTGAATCGTTGTTTGGATCTTAGATAAAATGATATAACATGTTTTGGTCTTAGATTGGCTCTAACAAATGTATTCAAAATCTTGTGTTTGGAATAATACAGTAATTAACATCATACAGTGCTGTACTGGGTCATGGGCACCAAGTATGTTTACATGGCCACTAAAGTTACAGGGTTTCTGTTCAGTTGAACCTGATTAAATTACACAGAGATTTCATTTAGAGAAAATGATAAATTACCTTGCTTTCCACCTTGAACTCAAGGGGGTTCTCAATTCAGTTTAGTCTTAGACACAGACAGGCCTTTATACCTATTTAGAAACACCCATTTTTTCCCCCCAATTTTCAGTATTTTTGTTCAATGTTTTCATCCTCCAGTGATGAATGGTATATGAATTAGAAGTACAAAATGAGGATTTGTAAAGAAAAATGTCAGAGGATTTCAATGTAAAACAAGAGGAGGCTGGTTTTCCTTTGCTAAACAAAACTTGGTTCTTGGAGACTAGTATATTCTGACTGGAGCTTATGCTACTCCTACATCACGTCATCCCCTGGAACACCAGTCTCTTGTGAACACGAAGCTAGAGACTACGGTTTAGAAAGTTTTAAATATAGATTTTTTTTTTCTTTCAAAAAAGCATTGAATCGCTATTATAAGGCTTGGAGGAGCCAGGACATTTTTTTTAATATGACTCCCATTGTATTTGTCTGAAAGTTTTAGGGCACAACAGGGCTAAAGGCGTCCCGGGGTAAAAGGCGCCTTTTAATATTATTTTTCTCTAAACCACTAGATTGCACAAAAACTTGACATAGCACTTACCAAAGCATTCGCTTTTCAAGATGCACATGCAAATTTGTCTGATCTTTGACACGATCGCAGGCAGCAGTGCAAAGTTGATTCTGTGCTTACTTGATCTAATATTTGATGTTTTTTAAAATGTTGTAGATGTAAGTAGCAAATGAAATTCACTATAATTAATGCATATATTTTGAGACCAATGCCTTAATGATTTTCAGTTTTTTTTTTTTTTTTAAGATAATTAAAGCATTAGTTTTTAAGTAATAAAGAATATGTAAAAGTGTGGTATTTGGGGTAAAAAGCGCCCCTGGTGTTGGGCTAAAAGGCACAATACTTAATATTATAACTTATAGATGGCTGAGTTTTCCATTTGTTGACATGACATTAGAGTAAGAGTAAGATGATAAATATCATATTATGTTGAGTGTCCACTTAGAGATAATCACCATGTTTAGAATAAAACCATCATATTTAAAAACATCATATAATAAAATATCATTTGTTGTTACTACTGTAAATTTATATTAAATTATTATGGGATCTACTTTACTGCTTTCAGAATCTTTCCTTTATATATATATATATATATATATATATATATATATATATATATATATTATTAACATATTTTAATGACAATATATTTATTGAACAAAAATTAATTCTTTTATTTTTCAAAATAAGCAGAAAATAGTACAAACTTTTCTAAAGTGGTTGTTTTGAACAAGTATTAGACAAAAAAAAAAAAATATATATATATATATATATATATATTAATATATATATATATATATATATATATATATATATATATATTAATATATTAAAAATGAGGAATTTGAGGAAAACATTTCAGAATTTTTCTCCATTAAATGGACCGCTATGGTGCCCCCAAGTTTGAACTTCCAACATGCAGTTTAAATGCAGCTTCAAAGGGCTACAAGCGCAGAGGAATAAGGGTCTTATCCAGCAAAACGATTTGTTATTTTCTAAAAAAAATGTACAATTTATGTACTTTTTAAACTTAAATGCTCGTCTTGTCTAACTCTGCATGAACTGTGTTTTCTGATTCATGACAGTTAAGGTATGTCGATAAACTCCCATCTCATTTTAAACTCCAACTTCAAAATAGTCCTACACTGCTGCAGAAGGACCAACCTAGTGTTCACAAAGTGAACATGCAAAGAAGGTTAAACGCCCTTTACAAAAAAAGGTAAAACAGCGATGTATAGGACGATTTTAAAGTTGGAGGAGACAGGGGTTTGAGATTAAAAAGTATATTAATCTTAATTTTTTTTAGAAAATAACCGATTGTTTAGAGCCTTTTGAAGCTGCATTTAAATTGCTTTTTGGAAGTTCAAACTCGGGGGCACCATTATATGGAGAGAAATTCTGAAATGTTTTCTTCAAAAAACATAATTTCTTTACTACTGTAGAAAGAAAGACTTGAACTGGATGACAAGGGGGTGTGTACATTATCTGTACATTTTTGTTCTGGAAGTGATCTACTCCTTTAAATACTAAATATTGTAATGTCAGGTGATATGTGCACGGTGATACATTTCTTGTAAAGAAAGAGGCAGGGGCATTTTTAAATTAACACAATGTAACTGTAAATTATGAAATATTCCATAATAATTTTACTTTTGAGTAAAATTTGTTATAATAAGCATCAGCGGTCAACGGAAGGTTTCACATGTGAGTGGCCAAACATGAAAGCCAAAAGCTCCCCCTGCGTATGAGATGCATGTGAGAGCCAAATATAGTGTCAAAGATCCTCCCATGCTGTTTCTAGAAGCCAGAGCCAGAGTTTATAAGCACTGACTGAACTGGAAATAATAATGCTTTAGTCTTGCATACTTCTTGTCTTCAAATGAAAAGGGAGACGAAAATGTTACCTCAAGTCAATTTAAATTTCTGTTACTTGTGGAACATTTTATGTGAAACTTGAACTTATTTTTAATTGAATTGAAAGTTGGATTTGTGATTAATATCACTATACACATCATTATACATTCCTTGAAAACATTGATGTTTTTTTAATAATTCCATCTGTAAGTTTCTATAAGTCCATACGGTTCCAATGCAGCAGCTGTAGAGGTGAATGACTGGCTGCAGAAGCGAAGAGAAGCCAATAAAGCGCCGCCCTTGAGTGTGCGCCAAGCGCCCTGTGACACACTCAACCCTCCACAGAACAAGGTCTGCCAATACAATTCATTAGGCAGCCAATTACTCACTGCCGAGGCTTTTTTTTACAGTAACACTCCCTGACCCACAAAAAGCTCGCTACTGGAAGGGACCTGTTATCTTGCCTGTGCTCTACCTGCTTGGCTTTCCAGACATGGAAATTACTTGACTTTGCCCCTCATTGAGGGCGGGATATTTTGAGAGAGGAGGCCTGCTCCTTCATCGGTTCTTTTCTTTATTGGTGTCCTTTCAGCCTGAAGCGTGTCAGCCAAATCAATACTGTACTCTGAGGGAGATAGATGAAGCAGACAGTGGTTATAGGACCACTTTTTATGTGTTTGCTGCATTATTAACCAAGAGATTTCATTTTCGAATGCTCCTCTCTTCCTGAAAGGCCTGAGAGCTTAATTACGGAAGAACAGCCTTGACCATCAGCTTTCAATGCAGCGTTGCCCCAGAAATTAGATGCGGTTTTCAGCTCACCTCTGTCTTACATTAACTATATAATACAATTTTGATTGAAATTCTGGTTCGGTACACAATAAGAGATGAAATTGATGCAAAGCTGATGTAAAAATCCTTCTTTATGAAATAAGGCTAATTATTTGAGCACTGAGCTTCTCTGTGGTTGCTGATGTGTTGAGGTGAACATCAGAAGCATTTTAAATATGTTTAACATATTCTGTATATGCATCATGTTCAGTAGCCCATGAAATCAAAGCAGGAGTGGCATTTACTTCTCATCTGTTAGTTACACTGAAAACAAAATATTGGTGTAAAAATGGTTTTCACTTAGAAATTGCTAGTAAACAAAAAATGACAAAAAATGGCAAGTAACACAATGAAATCAATGTGAAAAATGTATGTAGAAAAACTTTTTTTTTCTTGTAAATACACACAGTGTATGTGAGTTTTTTTCCTTTTTTTTTTTTTTTTTCTTTTTTTTTTTTTCAGTGTGCCAAAACGGAGTTCAAGGGGGTCTGTGAAAAATTTGACGAAAAAAAAGAAGACATTTTTACAAAGTCTTTAGATCAAAGCTAATGTTTGCTTAATATATTAGGCAAATATGATTTACACTTTCTACTGCTTTTTTTTCATCAGAAATCATGTGAGTAATGACAATGATTTTATTATTTTGATAGTTTTTTTTTTTTTTTTTTTTTTTTTTTTAATTTTAAAAATGTTGCTTAGTGTTTATCAATATTAGTGATGTCAATCGATTAAAAAAATTGACTATTTATTCAGAGTTTCTTGGAAATTGATCATAATTAATCGCGATTAATCCCACTTAACATTAAAGTTCTTAAATATACTTTTATATTGCAATAATTTCACATTCAATATTTAAATTAACGTAGAAACACCATAAAGACCATACATTTTTAATATTTGCTAAAAACAAAAACAACTTCTAATTTAAGTTAACTTAAAAGAATCTTCACATAAACCAATTACTTACCTGTGCTCTTCAGCAAGTAGGAAATATACAGAAATTAAATGAAGTTATCACTGTATGTGTGTCTTTATTTATTTATATATATATATATATATATATATATATATATATATATATATATATATATATACACAGTACACACACATATAAACAAAAACTTTTATTTTGGATGCGATTAATCGTTGCCCAGCACTACTAAATTAAATATAGATGAATCCTTTTTTTTCTCAGTCTTTGAATTCTAGACATCACAGCAGCTGGGTTATTAGGTTATTTGGCTACTATTACTTTAAGAGCTGCTGCTGCTAAAAATGATGCGTTCTGGCACGCATACTCATTGTTTAATTTGTGCTTTAATATGAAATGATACAGGCTACAGCAGGGGTGCTCAACCCTGTTCCTGGAGATCAACCTTTCTGCAGAGTTCAGCTCCAACCCTGATCAAACACACCTGAACCAACTAATTAGGATCTGAAGGAGCACTAGATAATTACAGACGGGTATGTTTGATCAGGGTCGGAACTAAACTCTGCAGGAAGTTCGATCTCCGGGAACAGGGTTGGGCACCCCTGGGGTACAGTGTATGCTGCCGCATTTGTGTGCGCAGTTGAAGTGAGCATGCTACAAGCACAGTATAACAGCTGACAGGACAGGTAAATTAGTTTTTACAGACATATGGCCTGACAACATCTCATCTGACCGCAGTTCATTGTTGTTCTACTGATCCTCCCTCATCTCCTGTACCTTTCTCGTGTTTGTTTGACTAGCGCCTGCTGTGAAGTGAAGTTAGAGTAATATTTTTGAAAAGTCATGATGTGATGTGGTCATAAAGATGTTCTGCAACTAAATAAATGTACTTCTTGCCAAGAAAAAAGAGACAGAAGCAGCAGATGTGAGTGGGGTGGCCAAGCCTAGAACCGCCCCTGCATTAACTACATTTCTTCCATGACAACTCTCGGGAAGATTTTATCATGGTAATGTATATGACCAGGTTAATGTATTTGGTCTTGGCGGAATAGATCTGCTACACTGCTGCTGAATTGCTGCTGCTGTTGGTTATTGCTGTAGTTGTAGATTATTGCTGCTGCTGCTGCAAGCAAGTACAGAAACTTGCTACTGCCAAAGCATATGGCAATACGGTGCTGTGAGTATTTAAGACATACTGCTGCTGCACAATAGCATACAAAATAACCCGTAGCAGATGTATACAGGTGGAGCTAGGGAAGGTGGAGGGTTTCAGAGGAACTCAGAGCGCGCTGCTGCGAAAAGCTCAAGTGAATGCCAACCAGTCTTTTAAAGGTAAAGATTCAAACTCATTGGCTGCGTACGTGACGTGAACCAATTTAGCTTGTGCCAAGTGGTATAAGGCTGTGAATATCATCAGTTACGTTAACACCCATCAACCTGTGCCATCTAGAGTTTCATGGAAGTACTAGGCATTAAATATTTTTAATGCCGTTAAACTGGAAAAATTAATGGTCTGCGTTAATGTGCTAATTTTGACAGCGCTAATAATATTTGTGACCCTGGACCACAAAACCAATCATAAGTAGCACGGTATATATGTAGCAAAAGCCATCAATAAATTGTATGGGTCAAAATGATTGATTTTTCTTTTATGCCAAAAATCATTACGATCATTAAGTAAAGATTATGTTCCATAAAGATATTTTGTAAATTTCCTACCGTAAATATATCAAAACGTAATTTCTGATTAGTAATATGCATTGCTAAGAACTTCAGTTAGACAACTTTAAAAGGCGATTTTCTCAATATTTTGATTTTTTTTTATTTTTTTTTTTGCACCCTCAGATTCCAGATTAGACTAGTTGTATCTCTGCCTAATATTGTCCTATCCTAGCATGTATAAATCTCAGTTTAATAAAATGGACCCACATTGAGTGGTTTTGTGGTACCTGGTCACATTTACACAATATTTTGAGTATGAAATATTGACCTTTTTTCCATTTGATTTTTTTTTCTTTTTTTTGGGTCAAATTGAATGTTCCATTTTGCTTTTTTTGCCACTAATAACACCTCAAAAGACTGAAAAAAGCAACAAATCATGGTTCATGGCTGTGATGTAACTAATGCATTTTGGCTATTTAAAAGGGATGGCACCTTTCAAGTACCACTCAGGCTTCCTTTTTCAATATTGGAAATGCAGAGAGTAGAGAAAATTGTGCTTTCATGGGATTTCATGGGATCTTCAATTTACCTGATATTCTTCGTTTTTTGCAACTAAATATTCTACAGTTTTTGGGATTCGTAGAACAGCTGGGCCAACATGCAGATTTACGTAAATTTGATTATCTATTCCGTGATCACGGAAATTATTTAATATTTAATATCTTGTAACAGTTGAGGTGGCTGCTCCCATCTCCCTACGCCGTTGCTATTCTCCATGTGACATTAATCATGTAATTACTGCTATTTTCTTGATGACATCCAGTCAGCGTTTTGGTGGCTTTTACCTCAGCTTCATTATTCAGCGCTGAAAAGGTTACATTGATTTGGATTTTCTCTGAGGGGGGGCATTTTGCCCGTCTTAGAAAGGAATCTTAATATATCATATCATTTTTGACAAGAGTGGCGAGGGGCTTCAGGAAACGTGGGTATTGGTTTTTCGGTGTCAGGGGATTGTGTTTGCATTGCAGAGCAGCCGTTGGTATTAAGAGTAATGACCAAGTGACACAGATAATGTCAGGGTGGAATTTTCTGCATGCACGGTGGCAGGTGAAATGACAAGCCTTTATTTATGACACGACAATCTTTGCGCTTTCAATTTGCCCAAGTTGCTGCCTAATGACCTTTTTCAGAATGATATTTCTGTGCAACGTTGGACAGCATTTCATATACACGCCCCCCACCCCCACCCCCCTGGGACTTGATTAATCTTCCTCTCTATTTTCTGTGTCGCCTTCCCTTATTTTGTTTTTTTTAAGAATTTGCTGAATTTTCATACGACTCTGAAATATTTGATAATGTTTATGCAGTGTCTTCTCCTGTCTCTGCATTCATTGTGTCCATTACGGTCAATACTGAATAGGCCTGTATTATTATGTTTCATATGACAGCTCACGCTTGCGTCGTCTCTCTAAAACAGAAGTGAAAGAAGTCATTCTGTCTGTTTTGAAGAATCGCTGTGGTCCTGAGCTATAAATGTTAACACTTAAATGCAAGAGACATTACATCATCTTCTCTCTGATCTGGTGAACTGAAACATTGGATCAAAAATGTTGCGTGGGGTGCGGCACAATGTTATCTCCGATAAAACAACCACTGACTCAGAAGAAAGGTGTATTCCAACATGATCTCATTAGTATTCTTTTCCGTTGGCGGTTCTAACACACACACACTCATTTTCCCATGTTTGCATAGGCACTGAAACATACTGTGCATTTATTTATTGACAGCAAGTGAAATGTAAGAATTTTATGCATGATCAACGTTAGAGATGTGCAGTGTTTACAAATCCTTTATGCTATAACTAAACTAAATATATATATATATATATATATATATATATATATATATATATATATATATATATATATATATATATATATATATATATATATATATATATATATATATGCATATGTATGTGTATGTAAATACTGCATGTGTTTGTATACATAGTTGCTTTTATAGTGTTGAGAAGTGGTTACATTTATGCTGGAGGTGAAGCTAGAACTCATAACAATATAATATTTGTGTTAATTTATAATGAAATCAATTAAGCAAAAATGTTAATTGACCACCTTTTATGATAAAGACAGAGAAAATGTATGTAAGCCTGTTTCCGCCACTGAATAAAAAATAAAAAAAAGGTAATTGTGACTCTTTATCTCACAATTCTGACTGCATAATACAGACTTGCAATACAGACTTTTTTAATCAGAATTGTGAGATATAAATTCGCAATTGTAAGTTATAAAGTCAGAATTGTGGGACAAACTCATGTATATCTCGTTTGTGCCTTTTTTTCTCAGAATTGCGACTTTATATCTCACAAATATGACTTTTTTTCTCAGAATTATGAGTTTACGTCTCACAATTCTGACTTTAAAATGTGCAATTGCGAGTTAAGTCAGAATTGTGAGATATAAACTCGCAATTCTGAGAACATATCAGTTTTTCCCCCTCAAAATTACACTTTATAACTCACAGTTGCAAGTTTGTATCTCACAATTCTGAGAAAGAAAGAAAAAAAATCTGCATTGTGACTTTATATCTCGCAATTCTGATTTTATAACTCATAGTTTTTAGTTTATATCATGCAAGAAAAATCATGCAAGAAAAAATGCCATTTCTGAAATCATTTCTCAGAATTGCAATTTCGTAGAATTATATCTCACAATTCTGACTTTATAACTCGCAATTGCGAGTTCATTTCATAATTCTGAGAAAAAAGTCAGCTGTGAGATAAAAAGTTGCAATAATATTTTTGTATTTTTTGTTCAGTGGCAGAAACAGGTTTCTTTAAAAATGAGACTAAAATACAGAAATATAAGCTGTCTAAATCCAAAATCTCTCTATATCCAGTCAGGCAATACAAGTTTTTTTTTTTCTTTAATAGATTTATGAATATAATTTGGAATTATTAGAATTAATATTAGAATTTCCCTTTTTTCCCCCCTTTTTAACTTTTGAGTTTTATCAGTTTTCATAATAGAGAGAATATGTTAATTCGTATGACAAATTAGAAAACTATGAGTTGACATTCTCTGTATTATAGGTGATATAGGTGAAAGTGCAATAAATCTGATGAAACAACAATCATGATCAGTAATCATGATTAGATTTTTGAGCAAAATAATTGGGATTATCACCATTATGCAGCATGTCTAAAATATCTCATTGACTAAAACTAGACTAAACAGACTTTTACTGAACTAAAACTTGACAAAAAATATAAAAGTGCATAGGAAAATTTGACTACATAAATATATTTATACTACAAAGTATAACTTGTAAAGTAATCCTACATTTTAGATACTGTCAGTATTGTATGTTTTGGCATATATCCAAATATGTAAATGCTACATATGAAATTCCCTACAAATTCTTAAGGCTGTGTATTGAGAGGAAAATTTGTAGATTCTGAGCTGTTTATTGTTTTGTTTTTAAATCATGAACCTACATAATCAGAGCAGAAAGAGAGATGCATTAAGAGTTCTACTCCAGGTGCTTTAATTGATATAAAGTATAAGTATGTGTATTTTTTTAAATAAATGACAGCATCACCAAAAAAAAAAAAAAGTTCTTCCTCCCACACAATATCTCAGACCAGCCACAGTATGGTGAGATTATTAGGTAACCGCTGAATAATAGAATAGACTTTTTGAGTGGTATTCTCTATGACTGCCTCCAAGGTGTCTCTTCTCTTATGAAAGGGGCATATAGCAATTTCGTGGCAATACAGTGCCTTTGTGACTATAGCAAATGGATCTATAAAATAGCTTGGATATTTGTTTGTTATGAACTTTATAAAAGATATTTGGTAGAACTTTATAATAACATGGGCTTAGATGGTCACATACAGTCTCGTAGACAAATTCTAGGTTCTTATTTGGCATGTGAAATGATGTTCTGGAAGTGTCAGGATGTTCAATTTCATGCAGTAGCAGTTTCATCTTATGTGAAACTTTATAGAAAATAAAGACATACGTTTGGCGGTTCGTGTGTATGTGTGTGTTTAGGAGACTCAGGAAGGCTGTTAAATTTGGCCATGAAATGGGTTTACAGCCAGTCTCTCATCCATTTCATGAGGGCTGGAGCTGGTCGCCCAAGAACAGGCATTTGGGTCACATCAACCTCTCTGCTTTTCCATGCTACATTAATCTAACTATCCACCTCAAATCTGCTGTGAAATTAGCCCGACTAAATACAGATGACTTAGATGTTTGTGCAGAAAAAGACAGGAAACATCTAAGAAAGATGCTTGCATGTAAGCTTTTTTATTACCCCATTCAGGTCTACTTTTTCTGATATTTGATATTATTATTAAAAGCTAAATATTTAATGGGAAAAAGTGGCAATAAATATTCACTTTTGTGGGAAGTGCATTTACCAGTCTGAAAATATTCTATCCTCTTATATGAAGAAATAATCTGTTTACATGTATCCATTTAACAGATGCTTTTATCCAAAGTAACTTACAAGTGAGAAACATCAAAAGCGAGTTATCATAATGCCCACAATTTTTACAGTGCTGAGGTGTTTCTGAACTTAAATGTGCACTAAGTAATTGGAGGATTCACATATAAAGAAATGGATAGTCTTTTAACATGAATTGAAAACTCCAGTCTTAAATATAGGCTAATAAAAGCTTTAATTCACAGAATAAAGTATTCATGGCTGGCTGGGAATAGTTCATTTCTTTAGCCATACACTCTAACAAATTTTTGTTCAATCTTTGTTTTTAACCCAAATGCTGGGTTCAGCCCATTTGGGTCATTTTATTTTTAATATTTTTTTACCCAGGTGCTGGGTTATTTTTTAACCCAATGCTGGGTTCAACTTGTTGGGTCATTTTAATAGGTTATTTTTTTATATTTTTTTTACCCAGGTCCTGGGTCATTTTTAACTGTTCCAGTCCATTTTAAACCAGCAATATAATAATTTTTTAAACAATAGTTGACTAAATTAACACAGCATGTTTGGTAAAAACATTTAACCCAACCTGCTGGGTCAAAATTTCCCCAGCATGTGTTCTGTCCAATATTTACCCATTGCTGGGTTGCCAAATTACCCAAGTCGGGTTGTTTTTAACCCAGTATTTTTTTTTTTTAGAGTTTAAGCAAAAAATGTCAGATTTTAGCCTTGAGATCATGCGTATGGATGAAATAGGTTGGAAATTAGCATTTATTAATATGTTCAATAAATGAACATTTATTAATAAGTTGAAAAAATAATTAAAGAATAAAAATGCTTATTAAAAATGTTAACCTTGTGGTTATTGCTGATGCCTCTAGTAATTATGTGTCTGATTTTTAATTTACAACCTATTTTGGGTTCATTTAAAGCCAGCCAAATAGTAAATTTTAATCAGTAGTCGAGTTATAGTAGTTTACTTCCAGAACAAAAATGTACACATAATTTACCCAACCCCTTGTCGTCTATGATGTTCATGTCTTTCTTTCTTCAGGCGTAAGGAAGCTGTTTTTTTTTGAGGCAAACATTTCAGTAGAGCTGCACGATTATGACAAAAAATTCATAATTGTCGATTATTCCCTTTAAATTGTAATTGCGATTTATTAATTACGATTATCACAATTCACACTGAATGATGTTTTGAATAGCTTTATACCATTGTTTGAAGCAACTGCATGCCACTTTTTTATATATAGTTTCTTCTTTAAATATAAAAAAAGTAAAAATGTAAAAATTAAAACAATGAGAAAAAAAAAAAAAAAAAAAAAACCTTAAGATAACCTGTAGGAAAAAATACACACACTCTCTCTCTCACACATACCCACACATCTTAAAGGGGTCATCGGATGCAAAGTTCACTTTTACATGTTGTTTGAACATTAATGTGTGTTGGCAGTGTATGTACACATCTGCCCTATAATGATAAAAATCCATGCAGTGGTTTTTAATTAATCTGTAAAAATAATATCCCCTTTTTCAAATCGAGCCATTCTCACACCGACAGAGGCCACTCCCACCATAGTTGATTGACATGAGCGTCTTACCTCAGACCTGCTTTAAATCAGCTGTTACAGTCCGACCTCCATTGTTTCAATGCCGGAGCAGGGATGCAAATTAGACAAAAATATCTCCGAGAAGCTTCAAAGGGCTTTAAACGATCCTAGCTGAGGAAGAAGGGTCTTATCTAGTAGAGTTGGGCTGATGGCTGATAGACATCACGATGTTGAGGTGGCATCGTGATCCCCCCGCATCCCAATACCGTGTTCTACGGAACCCCTAAAGGTATTAAATATGAAATGGGAGGAAAATATGTATTTCAGTACTTTCTCTCGCAGTTATATTGTTGGGTAATTATACTGTATTGCGGGCATCAGGGAGTCGCTATTAATATGTGGGGCATTGAAACCGTTTTTGTATGCGTGATCCCATTTTACTTTCACTTTTGATATTTGCGATCACATGTGCTGTGTATACTAGAGCGGCAGTACTTTCCACACATTTGAAAACATTAGACCTTTGTCAGTGGTGCTCAGTATCTGCAAATCATTCACCATCGTCCTCAGTCATCCCTCCTTACTCTGTTTATGTGGTAAGTGAAATATTATGTACTGTAATGTAACAGGTTATCACTAGCAAGCAGCTAACCATGTCACTCGTGTTTTCCGTGGCTTTCTTTCCGCCGATGTCAGGGCTCAAATAACTATTTTACTTGGTAGCACTAGTGCTCCCAAATTCAAAAAGTTAGGAGCACCACATAAAATTTAGGAGCATGTAATGAATATTGAGGAGCACCACAACTGCCAATTGAGAGGAACGGCCAGCAGCATCCTGATGATTAATAGCTTCACCAGTTGAAACTGATCCTGAATTCCTTACCACACACTTCTTTTTTAGTAATGCACTAATCTTGATTCTTCATGGCCGATTCTGTTTGCAGATGCTTTATAAACAAATGGGCTATTTCAATAATTAATTATTGCCTTAAGAAAGGGACAAGAAAGAATGAAAATATGAGTACATGTACAAGATGTTTATTGGCTCTATTACAGGTCAAACTCTCTGTAGCCATTTAAATTAGAGGCAGCCACTGCATTTTTAAACTTAATCCACACAAAGATGCTGCATGCATGAGCTGTTTCTGATTTCAATATCTGAAGCAAAAACAGAATGATCTGACAGGCTTTAACTTTGTGAAATTATGCTACATAAAACACCTGGGCCAAACCACACATGAAAGACAACTTACTCCATATTTATTTTTTTATTTTTTTGAGTGTGCACGCAAGCGCATGTCAGAACAGCATGCGAATGAAATGTTTAAGCGGCAAGGTTTAAAGCACATGCAAATAATGTACTTGTGTGATTGCAGTGTTTACTGAGTGGAATTCTGCTGCTGAGTAAACATGTGGTGTGAATGTATGTGAGAACGTGAGACGGAGGTGCCAGAACACTGCAAAAAAAGGCTTATCTTACTTAGTATTTGTGTCTTGTCTCTAGTCAAAATATCTAAAAATTCTTAAATCAAGATGCATTTACTAGATAAGCAAAATGACATTAGCTATTTAGTCTTGTTTTAAGCAAAATGAACTTAATTTAGTTTTTTCCCCCTGAAAACAAGTAAAATTATCCGCCAGTGGGGTAAGTAAAATATTCTTAAAACAAGAGTATTTTACTTACCCCACTAGCAGATAATTGTACTTATTTTAAGCAAAATTAACTTAATTTAGGGTTTTACCCCTGGAAACAAGACTAAATATCTAATGTTGTTTTTCTTATCTAGTAAATGCATCTTAATTTAAGAATTTTTAGCTATTTTGACTAGAAACAAGACAAAAATGCAAAGTAAAACAAGCCTTTTTTTGCAGTGAACTGCAACTGATAGAATGTGTACTGTAGCGTGATAGGCCTGCTTTATTTCTTCAATAATAGTAAATCGTAGGGATATTTTAATCACCAGGAATCAAAAATTTTCATATCGCACACCCCTAATTGCAATGTCGTGGAAATCTGGAACAGAGATTGGTTGAAAGAAAATGTTTGGAGCAAAAACCGGCCGGTTCTGAGTTCCAACGGAGCGCAGTGTGAGTGATTGACGGCTAATAAAATCTGCATTAAAGCTAAGAATGTAAAGATGAGGTTTAATTGGTTACGTAAGCTAATGTTGGATAGAACGGCTCACTGTATCAGCTCACAGCAGTCATATACTGTCCAGTATTTAGCGAAGGTTTTATAAAGAAATGAAAACAAGTTGCACCTCAAGAATTACTCGCACAAATGCTCCCAAATATATTTTGAGGTTGCGCAGATTAAATTCCGGGAGCATATGCGACCAAAACAGTCACAATTTCAAGCCCTGCATTGTCCATCGTGATGTTTCTCTGTAGACATTGTCTGATGTCCGATTGTCTAGCTCTGTGTATTCCGGTTTATGACAGTTAGGGTAGGTTGAAAAACTCCCAGTGGTTCAACCTTCATTTTCTCCTCCAACTTCAAAATCGTCCTAAATCGCTGCAGAAGTACCGGCCCAGTGTTTACAAAGTGAACACAAATGGAGGGTCAAACATGCTAAAAAAAAAAGTAAAACAGCGATGTAGGACGGTTTTGAGGTTGGAGGAGAAAATGAGATGGGAGTTTTTTGACATGCCCTAACTGTCATGAACCAGAATGCACGGAGTTTATGCAGAGCTAGACAAGACAAGCATTTGAGGTTAAAAAGTACATAAATTGTAAATTTTGTTTTAGAAAATAATTGCTTGTTTCACTACAAAAGACCCTTCTTTCTCACCTGGGATCATTTAGAGCCCTTTAAAGCTGCATTTAAACTGCATTTTGGAAGTTCAAACTCAGGGGCGCCATAGAAGTCCACTATATGGAGAACATTCCTGAATTGTTTCCTCAAAAAAAACATACTTTCTTTATGACTGAACAAAGAAAGACATGAACATCTTGGATGACAAGGGGGTGAGTACATTATCTGTACATTCTTGTTCTGGAAATGAACTTCTCCTTTGAATAAAACTACCCAGAAGGTTGGGTTAAACTTTTAACCCATATTGGTATGCCCATATTTCACCCAGTGCTGGGTTGTTTTTAACCCAGCATTTTTTAAGAGTATATGCAAGTATTTTAGTGAATATTTCAATACATTACTTTGATTTATTTCTATTATTATTATTATAATTAGTGTAATTAATGTTTCTTCTTTTGCTTTTATTGAGAGGACAGTGGATATGTGACAGGAAACGGTTAGTAGAAGGTGCATTATACCTGCCAGACCATGTCTAAGACTGTTCCACACGCTGACAGCATTTGCCGCTCCAGATAGAAGGGTTATAAAGCCGAGAAGGACATTTACGGGAGTAAATGGGGCATTTAGGATTGTGTCGCGATTGAGGAAGATTGATTATTTCAGCAGAGGATGCTGCTGTGATTTCCTCCAATGAGTAAATCTTGGTTCTTCTACTGGGTGAGCGATCACAGTCTAGGTGGAGGTTTACTGCTTTTTTTTTTTTTTTAAACTAAGCAACAGTCTTGTGTTGCGACCCTGCATTCAAAAGGAAACTGGATGTCTCCAAACACTGGTTGCTAGGCATCAGGACAGAATCTTCCAGAGGGTCATTGCAGCTGTCACAGCATTTCATAAAACATTTTTGTGTTTCTGTTATTCCATTCGCCCTGGTGACATTTAGAGAAGAAAGAATTCTTCTTGGAAAGCATACAAACCTTTTTTAACAATCAAATTCTGTGTATTTTATTGTATCCTATATTTGCAAGTATTTATTTGACTCTGTGCTGTAAAATAATCATTAGATACATGCAGTTTTTGCTTTAAGCGGTTCTCCTCCTTGCCAGTTGTTTGTCAGCGTGAAAATAAGCGAAGGTGGTGACCTTCTGCTGTTAGACTAACTGAGAGAGAACTTTTCAGATATCTCTGGGTTTGCTGTATGACTGGTGTTAGAAATTCTCTTTGTATAGCGCACAGTAGATGCATTAGTAATGGATGATTCTGGTTTTCTCTCCTGTTTTGCAGAAATATTCATCACAAACTTGTAAGAGCGTTTAAATAGAGGAGTCATTGCTTCAGTACACCTACTGCTGCCTCATTAATATTCACCATTTAACAGGTACTTTACAGACTGCAATCAGATGTCACTTTAACTTTTCTTCAAACACCATCTCAACCACATAAAATATATACAAACCTCTTGTCTATGGGGGAAAAAAATTTTGTAATGAGAAATGGGTTCTGACAGAAGTGCTTGCGCTGAACGGCACAGCCATGCAAAATGAGGTCATGCTAGTGAAAATGTTAAGCAAGTATCATAAATGGTTTTATTTTCTGCTCTCCCTGTTTTAAAGAACCAAGTCCAATGTAGAGCTTGTTATCCACCGAAGTGCAGGAAACAGCATCTGATAAAAGCTCAACATGCGTCGTTTAATTGGTCGAAATGGAGGTGGAGGAGTAAGCCAGTGCTTCATTAAGGTTTAACAGCACATTTGGCAAAATCAAGCCAAATCCAATCCTTTCAGTGCCTGTGTGTCTTTAACTACAGCCAACTGATAAAAATAACCCCACACCTCCACACAGAAAGTTAACACTGAGTAAAATTGATAGGCAATCTGGAGCAATGATTGGGCAGCCTTGCCTGATCTTTAACTGCTCACTACAGGGGATGATAGAAATTGTCTCTCTCGCTAAACCAGCCCAGACACAATTTTACGACCAGGGCCATTGCTTCGTTCAGCGATGCAGTGTTCAACAATCAGGGGCCTTCTGCTCTGTGATATATCAGCTAACACAAATGACTCGATTACTGTTTAACAGATAAAAATGTATTCTGTTCTCTCAGCCTATTTGGGCGCATACCAAAATTTGGTCAATTCTGCAGGTATTCTGTCAATGCAAACCTATTATCAGAGAACTTTGACAGTGAAAACCATTTATTTCTGGCTTGTACAAAAGCAGATATGGCAGAATATGTCTAGGGCTCAACAATGAGGATGTCTGCTGGCTTAGAGTCACTGTGAAAGAGTTATCATTTGTGAAATTGTCACTGCATACACAAAAGATTGTAATTTTTTTTCACAATATTACTTTTGCTTTATTACAATCTAAAAAAAATTAACTGTATTTTTGATTAAATTAATCCAGATTGGTGGGCATTGGAGACTTCTTTTAAAAACAATTTGAAAATATTAAAGGGATAGTTCACCCAAAAATAAAAATTCTGTCACTGATTACTCACTCTTATATCGTTCCAAACCCGTAAGACCTTCAGTCATCTTCGCACCACAAATTAAGATATTTTTTTATGAAATCCAAGAGCTTTCTGACCCTGCATAGACAGCAATGCAACCGACACGTTCAAGGCCCAGAAAAGCTGGGAAGGACTATAGCCCAACCGATATGGGCTTTTGGGGGCTAATGGCAATACTGATATTAGAAAGTAAAAGAAGTCTAATATCAATTAATGGCATCTTTATGTATATTATAGTACATTACCTGTCAGAAGTTTGAACACACTTCCCATTTGTTGTCCATTGTTTATTAACTTTACAGTAAGTTATGTGTTTCACAAACTAGTTAGCAACTTATTGTTAAACAACACTTGACTCTGAGTTGATAAATTGATAAAATAAATTGGTCGGGCTCTTATAAGGACATCGCTGAAAAAGTCCATGTCACATCAGTGGTTCAACCTTAAATTTATGAAGCTGTGAGGGTTACTTTTTGTGGGAAAAGAAAACAAAAATAAAAAATGTATTCAACAACTCCTGTTCAATAGGGCTGCACGATAAATCGCATGCGATTGTGAGGCGCATTTAGTCAGTAAAGCCGGTACTTTGATTAGTAGTAAATCTCCATCACGTGCATTCAGCTGGAGCGGCAATTAATACACAGAGCTGTAAATCACCGACAAGCTATGCAAAATCGCGCTTATAATCGCAGATGAATCGCATTCGATTATGAGCGCAATTTTGCGTAGCTTGTCGTGATTTACTGCTCTGTGTATTAATCGCTGTACTGTGGTACTCTTGTGAATGTGTGTGTGACGGATACGGAAGAGAAGAAATTGTTAAATAAAGTCGTTATTTTCGTTTTCTTTGCGCACAAAACGTATTCTCATAGCTTTATAAAATTACGGTTGAACCGCTGATGTCACATGGACTATTTGAACAACGCCCTCATTACCTTTCTATGCAGGGTCAGAAAGCTCTCAGATTTCATCAAAAATATCTTAATTTGTGTTCCGAAGATGAACGAAGGTCTTACGGGTTTGGGAAGACATGAGGGTGAGTAATTAATGGCATAATTTTCATTTCTGGTGAGCTATCCCTTTGTTCTTTCACAAAGTTTATAGTCTATTCAAAAAGTACTTTCCTGAGACCTGAAAAATATAATATTACACCTATGTCATGTCTGTGTCCTAGAATAGACACATGGCCTTATTAGCAAACCCACACTGAATCTGTGCCCACAGAATTCTTCAGAAAGCTCCACAGATTTCCACAGAAGTAGAACGTCTGTCATTCCCTCGCGTGTTGATTTATTAAATGTTTTTGGCTGATTCAATTAAATTCAGCTCCCAATTAGAGTGTAGTTCTCAGCTCAGTTTAACATATTTCACAATATTTAAAAGCATACCACAATTTTTTTTCCCTCAGTCAGTGTAGAAAATCCAAAAAAATAAAGACTGGCTCCATACGGACTTGCTTATTAGTATGCATCCTTCATTGGCATTCAGTATTGGTTAGAACTGAGATGGATCTTCTTAATTCTCTGTAAACATTCAATTAGGGACTCATAGATGGATTTAAGTAGACAAATAGACTAAATATTAGTAAATTATACTTGGCATATTTGCTCAAGCAAGATGGCTTTTTCATCCATAGATCCTCTTTCGCAAATATGTCTCGAGGTCTGCAATCTAGGCTGGTTTGCGATTGCCCTCAACACATGACTGCAATAGGTCCCTGGTGCAATGCAGTAATAATTAGGTTTGAATCCTCTGTGCTGTTGTGCTCCTTGGAGGCTGAACCCCATCAGAGCCTGGACAGAAGCACAGAGGACACGTCGACTCCTCGTGTCTCTGAGAACCAGAGGCTCAAATGCTGCTTTACAGGAAATCAATACAAGTAGGGACCCTGCCGGCTGTCCTAGGATCAGTGAGAGAGCAGACAGACAAGCTTTTTTGACTGTTCACTCGTTGAAACTCCAGCTGAAAGAAGAGGAGAAACTAGCAGAAAATTGTTGTATGCTTTTCCACAGAGGTTGGCTTACATTCTGCGGTAATTGACTTAAGAATGTGCAATATAAAGTCGCTACAGAGAATTGACTTGGCAAAGGAGGGAAGTACAAATTATGTATTTAAGGAATGAGCACAAATGAGTTGTGATTGCTCATTCAGGAGAGAAAAAAAATGTGATGAATGTTTGAGGCATTTGAATCAAATATAGCGCTAGAATTTACTGAACATTTTACCTTCAACCACTGGATGAACACTTAAAAAAAAAAATAATAATAAAAATAAAAAAATAAAAAATTTTGGATACTTGGCATAAAATTAAAAATCAATACGTAAACATGAGTGTAGAAAGATACAGCATTCTTTCTTTGATGTTTGCTTGTAAAACCCAGCAGCAAAACCTAATATGCACAGATAATTGCCCTTTTCAAAGCTGTGCCTAAAATGTTACTGACCAGCTGCATCTTAGCAACCGTTGCCATCCATGTTTTAGATATGGTTTCTGCTAGTTTCTCCTCTATGTCTATGGAGGCTCTGCGTAGACACAGATTATTTTTATGAAAAATTGTGTTCTCGGATTACTTATGAAACAGGGTGTCTAGAAAATAGGGAAGATTGATTAATTGATTGATTTTTAATTTTTTAAAACATTTTTGTTAAACCATTTGTCATCCCTCATTTTCAAATATACCTGTATCACGTCAACAAACAACTCACATTTAGGTAAATTAATTGGTTAGTTCAATGTCATGTTGTCCCAAACCTATAAAACCTTCGTTCATCTTATGAACACAAATTAAGATCGTTTTGATGAAATTGAGAAGAAGGACTATTTTATCAATGTCCTTGCTACCTTTCTGGGCCATTTTAACATTTCAGTTGTGTTGCTGTCTATGCAGGGTCAGAAAGCTCTTGGATTTCATGAAAAATATCGTAATTTGATGAACGAAGGTCTTACGGGTTTAAAACGAAATAAGGGTGAGTAATTAATGACAGAATTCATTTTGGGGTGAGCTATCCCTTTGATATCATCGTTCTGTGAAAAGAAACAAAGAGATCACGGTATCAGTGAATGCACTGTAGAAACAGTTCTGTTTACGTTTTTTAATGAACACTACTTTTTAATGAGCACATTTGAATGAAAATCACGCTGTACATGGCAATTGTCAGTTCATTTCAATGGGATTTACTCTAAAGCTTGCCTCAATTAGCAGCAGTAACTAAGGGGGTGGAGCTTTGTGAAGGATCAGTGGCATTACAAGTCTTTAGGCACTGAAGTTGCAGTGATAAAATAGCGACAGATTCTTTGTTCTGAATTATGATGTATATCAGACAAATGGATTATCAAAAATGTAATTCTGGGACTTGGTTATGTCAATCATTTTGATTTGATTTTGAAATGTGGACATTGGACTCGAAAATAAATGCACACTCATAGTCAGTTGTTTAGGGGTGGGGTTTAAGCAGACTAAATGATTAGAGAAGTCCTGCATATGTAATTTCTGTTATTTTACAGGAAGATCGAATTACAGTATTTTGATGAAAAATTACATGATCGAAAAAGGCAGATAATGAATGCACAGATGAAAAATATACATAGGACATGTCCAAATACCCACACTTGCCGTCTTGGCCACTTGAAAGCATGTGCATGCAACAGGAAGTGTGTGCGCAAGGCTGGCCTGGGTCTTAAAAATGCTAGTCTCAGCCTCAGACATCACGGCCACTGAACAATGGCCAAACGTCTGATGCATAGGGCACACTTAGTTGGAAATACTTCAGGAGTTTCAAAGTCGTCATCGGACTGGTTTGATTATACAGGATTTCCAGAAGACGTGTGCCGCGTTCTTTAACGTTCTGCCTAGAAAAAAAAATGCTGTGGCGCCAAACCCCCTCACGAAGGAAGAAATCCGTTGTGTTTACAACTGTGATGACGAGCGCTTCTCAGGATCAACTAAACGCTGGATTTTCCAAAGTATGTGAAAATGTTAAGTTTGCATAGAATCTTTAAAATATGTCTGAGATATTTACACACTGGTCTGCTATTGTGGCTATATTTCCATGCCCCTAAACACGACGTGGCACAAAACAAAACATGATGTACCTGCTGTTGCTGTATTTGCCAGTCATATGGCCTCTTGGGCGGGTTGTGGCCATTCAAAGCAGCCAAAGTTCCCAGACCTTCTGCCGTCAGTCTGAATGTGGGACTATAAAAATGCCAAAGCACAGTGCCTTTATCACACACTAAATCCACACTACCTGCTCTGGAGCGGTATTCGGGGCTAGGTGTATCCCATCATGCATCATGTTCTGGAAATAAATCAAAACTTTTTGCTGTGATCTTGTGAGAGGTTGTGTAAACCTTTATTAGTAAAACAAAGTGTTGCATGTTTTATGGGTGCAAAGATGAGTATGTTATTTTATACAACATTTGCAACTGTTTTTATCACTTAATTAGAAGCAACATAGTTACTAAATTGTGTCATCTGTTATAGAGACTACTGAACAGACATCTAGAAGTTAATTTGAACCCTTTAACTGTCTCTCCCATTTTTTTAACACAGACATAAAAATGCACTATCCAGACTTAAATTTTTATAATTCATGAATTAAAACATTTTGTTGAAAGCATTTTTTGCAATGTCTGATTTTAAAATGCCTTTCAAAGGATGAATTTTGAGATTTTAATTGAACTGATATATATTTTCTTATGGTATCTAAAGCGTGAAAGGGAAAAAAGAAAAGAAGAAAGTCTTTTGTGACAAAGGTCAGAACTCATGTTATGTTAAGTTGCACTTTTGACATATATTAATCTATTACTTTTCCTACATAATTTTTAACACAAAAATATGGTAAAATATCTATTTAGACCTTTTCAACGATGTATAGTTTGTCATGATTAGATTAGGATTTATTTGTAATATGGTGAAGTAAACTTAGGCGTCCCACAGAGTGGACGGTGACAGTTAAAGGGTTAAAGGGTACCCTGGGTATTAAAAGAGAAGTTTACTTCCAGAGCAAAGATTTACAGATAATGTACTCATCCCCTTGTCATCCAAGATGTTCATCTCTTTTTTTTTTCTTTAGTCGTGAAGAAATTATGTTTTTTGAGGAAAACATTTCAGCATTTTTCTCCATATAATGGACTTCTATGGTGCCCCAAGTTTGAACTTCCAAAATGTAGTTTGAATGCTGTTTTGTTTTTTTTGTTTTTTTTTTTCCCATTTCTTGACAGTTTCTCGAAAAACTCCCATCTCATGTTTTCCCTCAATCGTCCTATATCGCTGTTTTACCTTTTTTGTTAAAGTTGTTTGATCTTCTTTGCATGTTCACATTGCAAAGACTGGATCAGTACTTCTGCAGCGATGTAGGATGATTTTGAAATGATTTTTGAAGTTGAGGGAGAAACTACGATTGAAATTTTTCGACATACCCTAACTGTCTTGAGCCAGAATACACAGAGTTCAGGCAGAGCAAGACAAGACTAGCGTTTGAGATTAAAAAGTATTTAAATTGTATTTTTTAAATGAAAATAGCCGATCATTTCGCTAGATAAGACCCTTCTTCCTCAGCTGGGATCCTTTATAACCACATTTAGGATGGTTTGAAACTGCATTTAAACTGGAAGAAAATTTTGGAAGTTCAAACTCGGGACACCATAGCAGTTCATTATATGGAGAAAAATACTGAAATGTTTTCCTCAAAAACATAATTGATTTATTGGCGGCCCGCCCCCCTTGAAGGGCACGTAAACTTTATTTTCTATATAGCGCCAGATCACAACAGACATTTAAGACTACCTTTCCTACAAAACAGGTCTATACCTTGTTCTTTTATTAAACAAATGAAATAGCCTTATGTTATTCATCTTATTTACACAACGCCATGTCATTTTCTGTCTTTAACGTTATGTGGTCACTCGTCTAGTGCGTTTATATAAACGGATTTGCTCTGTACCACGCGATGCCACAGGATTTGTCAATTTTTGGATTAATAAATCAAAAGTAGGTCTCTCACATAATTTAAATCGCGATATGGACTAGTGTCTGTGAATATTAAAACGCAGAAAGACAGTTTAAATATGAATCCTCCATGTTCTGCTTGGCTCTGTATGAATGAATGGTGGAGACGCGGTTTTGTTTACAACACAAATACTGAAGCACGTGACTTTCGCGGTTATTTTCGGCCTCTGCGTCTCATTATATGACGACATAAATGCATGAACTTAATCTCCAGAACTGCTGTGAGAGTCACTTCATGTAAATTTTACCGTTTCATTTTGAGAAAATTAGTATCATATCATAGTGTACACACACAAAAACGAACCGGCAACCTGTCAAAATAAAAGTACGGTTTAACATGTAACAGAAATGTATTAGGCTTGTATTACTTTTATACAGTATAGTGTAGGTGTTTAAATATTCCTATTTCTGACAAATTTAAATAAAACAATTAAATGCAGAAATTATAATAATAACATTCATTCATTCAAAATAAATGAACATTTAATGCCTGTATTTGATTATCAGAAAAATTGAAACACACAAGAATTTCTGAAAAAAAAAAAAAAAAAAAAAAGAAAGAAAGAAAAAGATTGTAGGGCCCTATTGTTCAAAATGTTGAAACTGAGATTTTTCAACTTATTTTTTTCACTGAAATAAATGTTTTTGGTATTACACAGAGAGTAATGTACCGAAAAAAGTACCGTACCGTTGGAAATCAAAATAATGTGACAGTCACACATGCTCCCGAAAGCCAATTTTCTAATCGACACATGAAATGACTGCTTATGCTATATTATTATGTTCAGGTTAATACTGAACTCTAATGCACTGTAATGTCAGTGTGTCAAGCAAAGAAAAGGGGTACATTTAAACTACAGTCTCACTTATATGGTCTATAGTTTCAAATATACTTTATAATTCATCTATCATAACAGTCACTTGTCAGCGTTGTTGGTGAATTGCAGAGCTCATGCAAACATATCCACATCTCTATGATCCGATGCTTTCTTAACTGCTGGTATTTTTGTTGAGCTTATTTTGTTTTTGAGATGAAAGCATGTAGGACATCTTTAGATCTTTATCTAAGTTGTTCTAAACATTGTGGGCACTGACTATTATTGTAGCTTCGTCAGTCTAAGGTTGAACCACCATTTTAAAGATCTTGAACGTGTCAGTTGTGTTGCTGTCTATGCAGAGTCAGAAAGCTCTTGGATTTCATCAAAAATATCTTAATTTGTGCCTTGAAGATAAACAAAGATCTTACAGGTTTGGAATGACATGAGAGTGAGTAATGAATGACAGAATTTTCAAATTTGGGTGAATTATCTCTTTAAGGCTCAAGTTAGCTTAAAGCTTGCAACATCTTGCTTGTGGTACACCCCTTTTCATTTTTTTAGAACTAGCAGGGGAAAAAAAGATTCATTGTAGAATATTAGGCTTCAGCGATAAGACCACACTGTCAGTTACACAAAATAGCTCTCATCATGCTGAGACTGTGTGCGATCAATAGCTCTTTTCTGCTTCTCTCTCAGTCATTCAAATATACAGATTTTTTTTTTTTTTCTCTCTGTGAAGATGGGTGGACACCGTCTGCCTGCTTGCATCCAGCATGGATCCATTTTTAATTTGATGTGCTAGGAGCTGCTGACAGTCCCCATATCTTCAGATAAAGTAGGAGGATTATTAATGTATGACTTCAATATAATGATTTTCTCATCTGCCAATCAAGCAGCCTCCTTTTGTGGCAGCCCAACACAAATGGCTGCACTGATGGCATTTACAGAATCCCATTATGTCAGTCTGGAAAATAACGAACATTAGAAAAGACTTTTGAATCAATGGCTGGTAATTATTTTTATCTGGCCAAATAAGTCCATAGAAGTCACCTAGCTGAGGATAACACTGCCTATTAATCAGAGGGGTTAGTTTTTTAGGGGGTTTTCATTGTAGAAAACATCAAAGAGGGAAAAACTACAACTCCTATATTGCCTTGATCAGCTATTATGTAGGATGAGCTTTACAATGATATAAAATTAATTGGTCTAGCTATTTACTTTCATCTTCAACACAAGATGAGAAGCTAGATTTTTTTTTTTTTTTTTTGGTGCGGTATGGGACTTTGCTATTTGGAGCTATATTTAATTATACTCTTTCCATCTCTTTTCTAATAATGTGGGAATAGCACTTCTAGAAGTGTGAGAATTTTTCATTCGTTTAATCCTCTGGTGACTGAAAATGAAATTTATAAAGATGCAATACAATTTTTCTTCACTAACTGAAAGGTTCTCATATATTTCATTGATGAAAGTAATATCCTGTTCAGCCTACAACTTTGGGTCCTGCATGCACGATCACATCCCAGAGGTTCTCCGCCTCAAGTGGCACGTCCACGGTCCACTCTTCACTGACAGTCTGATGCATATAGCACACAAATCTGGAAAGCACTTTCTCCATCTGGCTAACCCTAATCTGATTGGCCGCCTCGACACAACTTCATTGAGGAAAGGCCCCATAGGTGATTTTATCAATCCACCTGGAAGCCACCTTGTGTTTACAAGGGACCAAGTTGATAAAATAAACACTTTGCTAGATTTGTGAAGGTTTGCAAGGCTAGTGGCATCATTTGAGACTTGAATTTTAAAAAGATTTTTTTCTGTACGTGTATCTATCTATATGTCTGTCTGTCCATCTGTCGTTTTGGTATATTGTTTTGATATAATGTATTTTAGATAAATTCGCCTATAAACCACAAAAAATGTTTAGTTGCTTTATATCTCAGTTAGTCTGTCTCTTCCGGTGTGAGTGAGTGCTCCTCGGCCAGAATAAATTATGAAACCCTAAACATTTTAGATGCAGATCAAGTTGACCTTAATATGATTATAATAGTTTTAAGCCTGTTTTGACTCAGAAATGAAAAATGCTAAAAAGATCATTTCTGCTAATTTATTTTTTCTCATTATTGCTATTTTTTTCCCAGTTTTCACATTCTGTATCTCACAGTACAATATATCCTGCAAAGTGACTTTGTATCTTGTAACTGCAAATTTTTCCATAATTGCAAACTCTGTTGCTTGCAATTGCTTTTTCTCAATTGTGACTTTGCAAATTTTTTTCTTAATTTTCGCTTTGTACTGTATCTTACAGTGCATCTTTATTTTGTAAAATGACTGTCCTATAATTGCTAATAACAAAATACGTAATTGTGAAGTTATTTCTTGTAACTGCTTTATATCTCACAGTTGACTTTATTTTGCATAATAGTACTTTTTCTCAATTTTCACTATGTACTGTATCTCACAGTGTGTCTTTATCTCATAAAATGACTGTCCTGTAATTGTGAATAACAAATTACGTAATTGTGAAGTTATTTCTTGTTACCGCTTTATATCTCACAGTTATGACTTTATTTTGCATAATAGTACTTTTTCCTCAATTTTCACTCTATACTGTATCTCATAGTGCATGTTTATCTTGTAAAATGAATATCCTGTAATTCCGAATAACAAATTACGTAATTTCGAAGTTATTTCTTGTAGTTGCTTTATATAGCACAATTATGACTTTATTTTGCATAATGGTACTTTTTTTTTTTTTTTCAATTTTCATTTTATACTGTATCTCACAGTGCATGTTTATTTCGTAAAATGACTACCCTGTAATTGCAAATATTTTTTTTTTGTTTAATTGGTTTATATATCACAATTATGACTTTATTTTGCTTAATAGTACTTTCTTTCAATTTTCACTTTATACCTTATTTCACAGTGCATCTTTGTCTCAAAAAATGACTATCCTTTAATTGCGAATAAAAAATTAAGTATTTCTTGCAATCGCTTTATATCTCACAATTATGATTTAATTTTGCATAATGATACTTCTTCTCAATTCTCACTTTATACTGTATATATTTATGATAACACTTTAGTATAGAGATCTATTCTCACTATTAACTAGTTACTTATTAGCTGCCTGTTATTAACATATTGGCTGTTTATTAGTATTTATAAAGCACCTATTCAGCTTGACCATATTCTACATCACTAATCCTAACCAATACCTGAACTTAGCAATGTCCTTACCAACTATTAAAAAGCAGCAAATTAGAAGTTTATGAGGCAAAAGCTGTAGTTAGTGGTTTATTAATGGTGAGAACTGGACCTTAAAATAAAGTGTGCCCATATTTATATTTCTTATAGTCTTGCAATAGCGACTATTTCCCATAATTGCATTATATCTCACAGTTGTGACTCTCAATTTTACTTTCTTATTTTTAACTTTATCTCACAATTACCTGTATCAACAGAAATCTTTCAGAAGCACCTTTGTGTGCAGCCTTTGACATGGTGGTATTTACTGCGGTTTTTCAATCCGTTTAGTACAGTTCGTCTCTGTGAAGCAAACATTTTTTGCACATTCCACTCAGTGATGTGCCTCACATTCTCATGTCAAGAAGACAAACATGTTATTCACAAAACACAACTCATTCTTTCAGTTAGACTTCATTCAGCTGACAAAATTACATTTTGAGATGAAGGCACACACCTTGTTCCAACAAGACAGAATGGCTCAACATGAAGCTCAGCTTTCAGATGTGTCAGATATGTAGCTTTATATGACAAAATGTCAAGACAGGACTTTTTTTTTTTTTTTTCGAAAGAATAATAATCCTTGAAGAAATATGCATTCTTTAAAAGCAGGTAAATTACGTAACTGAATTAGCAATGTGTCTTTTAGGTCACGGTGTGTATTACGAGGCTCTGTAATTAGCTAAATTTGCAGCGTTAGCCTACGGGCTGAGAACAGGTAGCCATATTAATAGTAAATAGAGGTACTCATTAACCCGGGCAGTGACACTGACGGTAACATCATCTAATTACAGCTGCTGCGCGTCCCGTTGGGGCAACCATGTGCGCAGTGCTGAGGAAAAGGTCTAAGTCATTATTAGCTTTTTCACGCACCTCGCTCAGCGTTCTAGTTTAGTGACGAGTGCAACAAATCGTTTATTGAAAAATCTGGTATGTTTTTATTTAAGCCAGTATACATTTAGGGCTTCCGTTTCTAGTGCTAAATAACTGCTAATTGAAAGTGCTTTTTATTCATACTTCGCTATGCTAATGAAATGAGTCCAGCTGTGGATGTTGAGAGGCAATCGCATAGCACAAAGGACGATGTAAACATCAACAGTGCTATCACGGCGGAGCCCTTATAGATCAGTGGGAAACAGACCTCTGTTCTACAATTGACTGTCTTCTGAGTCCATAGATTAAATCAGCCTCTTGTCTTTCAATTGGGCCTTTCCATTACAAAAGACAGAGGGAGGCGGCTTCTTGTACACTGACGTGCCAGACTTGTGCTGCACGCTAACATATCAATTTGTTTTGGCTCTGACTGCCATGGAATACTAATACACCCACAGTTATCTAAACTCTGGTTATATATAGCCATGCCACAAAGTGTAAAGCTTTGAAAAAAAAGGTTTTTAAAGCATGATTGTTGGCTGATTATGCACTTTTCTACATTTGAATTATAATTATTTAAAATTATTAAATACAGTGTCTGTTAACTCAGGATAAATATATAACACTAAGTAATAATTAGAATAATAACACCAAGTAATCATTGTAATTCACTCATTCTGTGAAGAAAAAAACACACATAATGCCTAAATTCAGGCTGTTTTCCATGCAAGACGATTGTATGAAAATTGTAACTGATTAATGTTGAAATTTGATCATCATTGTTATTGTTAAAATAAAAAGAGTCATGATTACTAAATGCTGGTCTCTGTGCAGAACTACTGTAGAAGTTTGATCCTGGCCATTTTTATTCACTCATTCTGTTTACTTAAAATAAAAATATTCACAATGCCTACATTTTGGCTAGTTGCCTAGTAGCATTCAAGACAGTTGTTGAAAATTGATTACTGATAATTTAATCTAGTATGATTCAAATAACTTACAAGCAACTCCAAGCTATCAAGAAGAGCTGAATTCTGTCCATTTTTTAAATTTTATTATTATTATTATTCTTTTTTTATGTTGTTGTTGTTGAAAAATTCACTTACTTTGTGCACCTAAAATAAAAAGATTCATAATGCCTAAATTTAAGCTGGTCTCCATTCAAAACAATTGTAGCAAAAGTTTGTTGAAGCATCTCTATGAAAACCACTGTAGACCTGAGACCGCATTAAGTTTACTTCAAACGCTGAAGTTTTATATTTCTCTGCATGAGAGACATTTTATAAGCCTTCAGAAATGCCATGCAGAGAACCACATTAAACCATTTTTTTACAGAAAGGCTCCCATGAGAGAACGATTTCCCACTAGGCTTTGAAATTTCACAAGCATCTCACTTGTTGAATAGCATCTCACTTGCTTAACCTGTCTCCAAAAATATGTTTGTACAGTACATCGCCTAAAGCCTTTCTCCTCCTCCTTATTCACTTATTTCAAAGTTAGGTATTCCTACATGGTTCTTTTCAGAGCTTGCTTCATATACTCTTTTATGACTTTGAGCTATGGTCCTCTCTGGCAAGTGTGAAACTTAATTTGTGAGTGAATCTATCTAGCCCATTGCACTCTTTGACAAAGAATATCCCGAGAAGCGCGCGTTTCGAATTTTCTGTGGATTTTGTTGTACTTTTTTCACCCTATATTTCCAGCTCTCAGGAGGAGACCGTAATTCTCTGTGTACCATCCAGCACAACTTTTTTTTTTTTAGTCTTAAGCTAATGAGAGCTTTAACTTTTCAGCTAAAATAATACAAGTTTGAACAGAAGAATTAATGAAAGTTTTATTAAGGGTTTTGTTAGAGGTTATTCTTTCTCCTTCTTCCATTTTTGAGTCTATGGCAGCCCATAGAACCGCTTGTGGGAAAGTTATGAAATTTGGCACACAGATAGAGGATAGTATCAACATTAGCCATAGCAATTTTGGAGTCTCTAACTTAAACTGTTTAGCGCTACCACTTGTCCAAAATTTCACTCATATTTATGCTAATAACTTTTGAACCGTAGGGTTTCAAAAGGTTTTCCTCTGAATCCTTGGCACATGTCGATTCAGATGAACTCCAAAATTTAAAAATCGTAAGTTTTCATTTCATTTCATTTCAGTTGATTAGTCAAACCGTTCTCGCGTGAACGAATTTGGCAAAGAGCATGCAAAAATGGATGTGAGGCTATATCTCCCCAATAGTTTGGTGTATTGACACCAAACATGGTGTGTTATAACAGCCATGACCTGAGGCTACATGTATGGTTTCAGCATGGCACCACCTAGTGGTCAGGAGGTATGAAAAATGGATATTTTTGCATAGAACTTCTGAATGGTTTGGTCAAAAATCACAAAACTGGTCTTTTTAGGTTTGGAGCAGCATGCCGAGTCAAACCATACCCAATTTTCCAATGTCAGCCATTTTGGGCTTTTCTCTTTTTTTATGTATATATATATATATACATAAATATATATATATATATATGTATATATATATATATATATGTATATATATATATATATATATATATATATATATATATATATATATATATATATATATATATATATATATATATATATAAATATAAATATATATATATATATATGTATATATATATATAATGCTATATTTTATGAATGTATCGGCGTATTGTTACGAAACTCAGTATGTATATTTGGCCCCATGCTCTGACTCAAAAAGCAGCGCCACCTTGTGGCCAGAAGTTATAAAGAAATGTAAAAAATGTTAATAATATTTGATTCAATTGGCCTATTGTAATGAAAGCGATCTCAATATATTCCTTGGGTCATGCCAAGAACATAGATTTAGAGAACATACAGATTTTGCCATAGTCAGCTGTCTGCCACTTTTTCTAACTCCTCCTAGACTGTTTGCCCAATTTTCAGTAAAAAATTTGGCTCAGATCATCTTCAGACCATGCTGACAAAAACTTGTGGATTTTATGTTGATATTTGAAGCTGCTATCATTTAACACATCTACGAATTCGCTGGAATCATGGCAAACAGTATTTAAGGCTGTATCTCTACAAAACTTTGACATATGGGTGCCAAACTTTGTGTGTGCCATTGTCGCCTCACACTGACCATGCCACATCAATTTGGTAACAGCGCCACCTATTGGTCAGGAGTGATAAACCACTAATTAACCATTAATAATGAAATGTGGCTAAAGTAAATGATCTCTCAGAGCAGCAGAGAGAAAAGAGGGGCGGGGTGAGCAGAGCTCATTTGCATTTAAAGCAACCTCGACCAGAATGAGATGATTTTTGCAGAGCAAGGTAAAAAGAGTGTTGTTTTACACTACCATATAGAATTTTTAAACAAAGTATATTATAGACTTTTCATTAAGACCCTAAAGAATGATATCAACTTGTGGAAAATGGGCATCCGATGACCCCTTTAAATCAAATTACTGGAGGTTGTATTTATACTTT
The DNA here is from genome assembly GCA_036247105.1 of Cirrhinus mrigala. Classification (NCBI taxonomy): domain Eukaryota; kingdom Metazoa; phylum Chordata; class Actinopteri; order Cypriniformes; family Cyprinidae; genus Cirrhinus; species Cirrhinus mrigala. The sequence goes on along the minus strand of CM070007.1, from coordinate 20,096,039 downwards.
TTCAGCCATTTTTACTTACTTATTGTTGCACTTCCTCTGATTGTGCTTGGTCCCCTAATTGCTGCCTGCAGCTATATTTATTATTATCATTATTAAATTATATCACATTTTGCTTTTAAGTCCTTTAAAATCCAGTTGTAAATTACTCTTTGTAAGCTTGTTTTTTTTTTTGCATTTTTTTTTTAGGCTTATCTTGTACATTGAAAAACAAATGGTGTGGAAAGTTGGGAGTTTTTACTCAAAACTTGCTAGTATATTTTACAAATAATTACAAAGAATCTGCAAGTAACACATTGAATTAAACATGCATTTTTGAAGTTGAAAGACTGAAATAGTGTTTTCTTGTAAAACATTCTCCAATAATCTTTGTTTTATTTATAACTTTTTATTTATTTACAAAATCATTTTTAGTGTATTGATCACAGAAAGAAATCAGCCTTCAACATTTCCATTCTCTCACAGATCTCCATCTTACAGGTCTCCCTCTCTTTGATATATTGGCATTAGGCCCAGGCAATAAGAAGAGACCCTCATATAGACCTGCATGATTTATTGAGAAAGAAAAAAATACATCACCTCCAGCTTGAAGCGAAATGATGGCCGCTCACTCTGCCTGCTAAATAGGGCCCGCAGTATGCTGTGGAAATAAGGGAATTCCTCACTTCTAAACAGCTGGCAGGTAATAACGCGTGTTGTGTTCTGACCACCGCGAGGTATGTGAGTTTGGCTGCAGTTATAATCCAGTGACAAGAGCAGATGAAGGGTGACTGTGTTTATGTGTGTGTGTAAAGGAAGACTGCACTCTGGCTCTTCTGCTGTAATGCATGAAAGTTAAAGGAAAGTCACATATTCAGTGGAGAAAGACAGTGCTGGGCCATCAACTGGACCGCCCGATTGTCTATTCTACCAGCGTTCTGTATTAACATTCAGTAGGTGGTTCATTTTTAAATGGGTACGTTTTTAGGAGCCGCAGAGTTGCATGGATTCCTGGCAAGCAGTGCTTGAACTGCGGTGCCGTCATTGAAGCTGAACATAGAAGCAAACAATAACAGCACAACACCGTGGTTACATTTAGAAGAGCTGCTGACTGTTTTTTGTGCCTGCAAACCCTTCATCTGACTACATTTCCAATGTAGCATATATAATAAAATATATTTTAAACTCTATTCATCATATTATGTTTCTTCAGAAGACTTCATGGACTACTTTAATGTTAACTCTAAGGTTGCATTAAAGAGAAGAAATTGTTAAATAATTATTTTTGTTTCTTTGTGCACAAAAAGTATTTGTGTAGCTTTATAAAATTACGGTTGAACATGAGCTATTTTAACGATGTCCTTACTACCTTTATAGGCCTTGAACATGATGGTTGCGTTGATGTGCATAAAGCTTTCAAATTTCATAAAAAATACCTTAATTTTGCAAAGATAAACAAAGGTCTTGCAGGTTGAGTAATGACAGAGTTTTCATTTTTGGTTGAACTATCTCTTTAAAACATCTTTGCGTTTTAAAGATTAACGAATGTTTTATTGATTTGGAACGACATGATCGTGAATTAATGATGACAGAATTTTCATTTTTGAGTTAACTATGCCTTTAAAGTCTGAAATTATCATCAGTACATTAAGTATTTAAGTCATTAAAGGCATAGTTCACCCAGAAAATGAAAATTTCTCATCATTTTCTCTCCCCAAGTCGTTCTAAATGTGTATAAAAAGAGTTGTTCTGTTTTTCTGTGGGGAACAAAGGAAGCTACTGCATTTTGAACTGTTTTTGTTCATACAATGAAAGTCAACTGGGTTTAAAACAACATTGGACCACACTGACTGTCATTGTATGGACATTTTTTAAAAAATCTTCTTTTGTTCCACAGAATAAAGAAAGTCATGCAGGTTCTTCATAATCCAGTTGGTTGGTAATTAAAATCTCTTAATTTAAATCTGCCTTAATTAACACTTAATAAATACAATAGTCTTTCTTTTTATTTGTTGGTTTGTGTCTAGCTGAGATGCTCTCGCTCTTTGTTGAGGCTTCATTCTCTCTCATTCTCTCCCCACAGATGCTTGTTTAAAGAGACATGCTGAGTCTCCCACATCAGCATTTTACCTCCTGGAATCAGAGCCAATTTGTTGATTTAAGTCACACACTGAGTGGAGATTGATGGCTCTGGAACTGCAGGACTCCTTATCGATTGATCACACAGCCTGTGGATATGTGCTTCACCGAATCGTTCGTCATTGTAAAGTGCGTCCATAAACACCAAATGAAAGCGCTTTAGTCCATGTAAGAATGCACCGAATGATCTTGTAAGAATTCAGTAGGAAACACAAAGTGAATGAATCGCTATGCTAATGTGCCATGCAGATACTTGGAGGTGATATTTAATTGAATTTTCATCATAGCTCAAATATTTTCTTTTTGGAAGAATGTCATTGCTGAAATGTCAGTATTTCATAAGCGAAGCATGGAAAGTTGAGTGTGAGAGAGCATGACATATCCTTTATTTTTCAAAACAATCGCCTTGTGTTGGTGGCTCATTTTGCTGTAAATAGATCAGTTCTGTCCATGTGCTGTGTTTCCATGTATTAGAGGGAGCTGGCATGTCACTGAGCCTCTGTGCTTTGCATATGTGTTGTGTGATTACAGTGGTGGAAGCACCCAGTCATCCATGAAGACAGCAGCGGCTCACAGATTTGCTGCACAGCTCTGGGGCAATGGCATTACACAACACGTTGGCAGGAAAAGCTTTGTGCACACGAGAGACTGTGGCCATGGAAGCTCTGGATGAGACCAGAAAAACTGTCATACAGCTGGTTCTAGGTAGGAGGCCTGTGGGTGTTTTTTTGTGAGTTTATCTTCAGTTTTTGAATTGTGAACAAAAAATCTCACTGTAAAACCGTGGCAAGCCGGAACAAGTGCCATAGCAACTGCTCACTTTTTCAGTGACCCAGGTGAATTTCCCATGTCCCATTTCCCATAAAGAGTTTTAAGCTTTGAACCAAAGCAAACAGCTCCAAAGATGAAATATACTGTAGCATTTTATCTTAGTAAAGAAATAAAAAAGTATAATAAATAAATGAAATGACAGTTAGAATAAAACAAGATAAAAAGAGATGCTCAAATGAACTTTAAAGGAGATGCAACCAAAAAGCAAAAACTCATCTCAGTTGGAAATGTCTGATGAACGCCCAAACAATGGCTAAAATGTTGTTTTAAACTTAAAGAAGAAAAACAAAAACTCTTCTAAAGTGAGAGTTGCACCTTTTCTTTGTTGAGCAATTTTAACAGAATGAATAAACAGCTATGCATCATTAACAAAGTAATGCAGGGCTACATTATATAGAGTGTACAGTGGACTATTGAGTAGGGAGCATTACAATACTATCAAAAGAATGATTTCAGATATGATCAGAAGTGATGATGCAAATAAATAAATAAATAAATAAATATATATATATATATATAAAAATTATAAAATAAAATAAAATAAAATAATGGCTGTAAGTATAAATTATAATATCTATTACTAAATATTAAAATATATACAAAGCATGGAGGACTAGGAGTGCCTAGGAATAAACTAGGAATAAAGAAATGTTCTAAATATCCTAAAGAAATATTTAACTTTTGAAAGTTCATTGGTTACTCTTATCATGCATGAACTGTCCAATGGCATTTTTAACCCGATCGTTAAATTATGGTTTGATGCTTTTTTAAAGTGGGATTTTATTGTCACATTTAACATTGTAAACATGAATCATTGAAACATGAATCATTTTAAATGTCTGTTTATTAATTGGGAGGATACTTTAAATTTTAACCATGAGGAACAATGTGAGGGTGAGTAATCAATGACAGAATATTCATTTTTGAGTGAGCTGTTTCTTTAAAATATCTTTGTATTTTAAAGATTAATGAATGTCTTATTGATTTGGAATAACACAATGGTGAATTAATGATGAACAATGGGGAAAATACTTAAAATTGCAACCATAAATTAAATGAACTATTTTAACTATGTTTATTCATATCAGTTTGAATGAATGAATAAATGAATGAATAAATGAATAAATAAATAAATAAGTAATCTAGTTACTTAAAATTTTAATCATTACTTAATTGAACAGTTTTAACTGTCTATTTGCGTCAATTTGGGAAAAAAAAAAACAAAAAAACAAAAAAAACATTTTAATGGGAACCCTGGGTATTAAGACTTGTATGGCTTTATATAACATAAATGATGTCTCTTTTTGAAATATGTAGTAGAAAACCCATGAAAGATTTCATTCTTTTAAAAAATCCACATCATTTTATACATATTTTGGACTATAGGGGTGCAATTCTTTCTATGACGTGGAGTGGTTGCACTTAGTGAACTACTGGCACTACCTGTTGCTATTTTTACCACAACACAACTTGGAAAATAAATAGATATAAGTGTAGGCTTAAACCAAATGCAGTACCATCAATTTCCCCACAAGGTGTTGAGGTAAAAATAGCAACAGGATGCGCCAGTAGCTCACCGAGCACAACCATTTCACGTCATCAAAGTAATGACATCCCCCCATAGTCCAAAATATGTATAAAACAATGATTTTTTTTTTTTTAAATAACATAAATCTTGGGTTTTCTTTTGCATATTTCAGTGATAGACATCATTTATGTTATATTGAGCCATACAAGTCTTAATCCTCTGCATTGCCTTTAAATGTTACCCCATTTCTCCATAGTTGAGAATGTGGAAATGCAAATTAATTGAGAGATGGATTCAATTATATTTTTCACAATGTTTTATGCAAATGAGTGTTTACCAATAATTTGAGACCAAATCATTTGTGGTTGTGACTAACATTTACTTCCTGGCATCTATATATGAATATGTGACTGTATGAATAAACACAGACTGCATTATTACAACACACAATCCAACGCTGTCAGTAATTGAAAGGACTCTATCGGATAGCGAGGAGAGTTTATTTTGGTTGTGCTCGAAACCCTCCCTTGTCATAAAAGTCACTTGAGAAATTGTGAGGAGCCATAAATATGCAATTACATGTGCCTTGCTGCATAAGAAGAGCCAGAGTTGCAGATGCTGCGTTTGTGACCATATTAATATGCACCTGTCTGGCTTTCTCAATAGGCAAGGATTGTTTAAGCACAGCGGGGAGACGTCGAGAGAAAACAGCTCCTCATTCATATTCATATCTCTCTCTCTCTCAAACACATTTAGCACCGCTGACTTGCAGGCTGAGTTATACTCGTCTATTCTGGACAGCTGGCTGCATTTATTCTCTCTGTCCTCATAAGCAAGCAAAACTTCACTCTTCGTTTTGTTTTTCTATGAAGCTTATACAAATCAAATTAATCATACAAATAAAATTAAGTAATTAATTAATTATGTACAAAAAAAGAAACTTCATGAAAAACCAAGTGAAGAGTAATGCTTCTTAATTATGCTGAAAACAATTGACTGACCGGGCCATGAACAAAGCTCTGCTTTGTTTCTTGTTGTGATATTTCTAAATGAAATAAGTGAGATATGTTTATTGTGATTATCTTGTTTTCTTTCAAATTCAAAATAAACCTTTTACGCGTCTATTTGTATTCAACACAGTTATGAAGAATGGAAAGTTGCATCAGAAACTAAAAGAAAAAGCCGTCCAAACAAAATGTCACTATAGCTGTCATAAGCTCTTTTTTTAATTCATAACTATCTCAAGAATCACACACGTCGAGAGAAATGTTCTTAATTAAGTCCTGCTTCATCAACTTGTTTGCATGACTGTTAGATTGCATTTTGATGGCGCAGTCGGCAGTGAAAGCTCTTTGAGTGGGGGAGAAAAAAAAAACAATTGTGAAAGCTGGGTGTATATTGTTTTTTCTCATCATGTTTCTGTAATAGTGAGAGTACTGAATTTCCATCAGCACTGAAGTAAGACATGCCAATTTGAGACAAATTATTGCGATTTTTGGCTGAGGAATTCGTGTGCCGTTCTCCGATGTGTTAACACAAAGAAATTCTCTGGTTTGCTCAGACTAACGAGGCTGATTCTCGACCCCAAACTATTTCTTTCTCATCATTTTGTCTTACTGATCTAACTTGAAAGGCTGAAAATTTCACATAAAACTCTCTCAATTTTATCTTTCACAATTTTGCTCGGTTTGTCTTCCTTCTCATTGTGCTTTATTTTTCTGCCTGGGATTTTATGAAGAGCCTCAAGAAGGCCCTGACCTCATTTTTCAGTAGAAGTTCTGCTTTGAGGGAAAGGCAGATATACAGTAAAACTTTCAGTGACCATAGAAACTAAACTGCCAGTCTGGCATTAAAGTTGGCAGAAAATTAAAATCCACTCTGTTTATTTTCTAAATGCATATTATAGATCTCATTATGAACAATTTGTCCATGCAAATGTTTCACATATATCTGCCTCTATTTTTGAGTGCAGTGTCACATAGGGGAACTGCAAAATAAAGCATGTTTTCATTGCATTTTGCAAACGTTCCTTTTGTGCGGCACATTTTCCCCAACTCAATCTTCCTACCTGATTGCAAGATGCGAAAAATGTACCAAAAAGTACTGCAGTTTCCAACAGAAATTAACACTAGTGGCGGTAAAGCAGCAAGCACTTGTAATCATTTTCATACAAGATTATGATTACAGCTCCATATGTTTCACTTTCCAGATGTAACAAGCTTGCTCGGTAGCTCAACCGGCACAGAATTGTACTTAGAATGTGGAATCCTTCGGTACAAATCCCATGTAAAATATGACTCACGATGATAGAGCTGAAAGATGAGAGTTCAAAAAACAAGTTTTTACATCACATTTGCTTTTGTTCATACTATCGAGTAGGTTTAGGTGTAGTTTAGGTGTACAAAACCAATGTCACATAAAACGTACCATATACATTCATCTGTTCCAGGGAAAAAACCACAACACTCTTTTAGCACCACTCAGTGGACATTTCACACTGAATACATCACAAAACGTACATGGCGGTTCATATTTTGCGTCTTGCAAAAAAGTTCTCACAGGTATGTTTTTCATCATGAGATCAGGTTGCAAATTTTGCAAACACTGCTCTTACGGGTCTGTAAAAGTAAAGGCAATAGGTAAAAGTCTCAACAGGTAAAAGTAGACTACTTTCAAAATAGTCCAACATAGTACAAATACCCTTAAAGGAGAAGTTCACTTCCAGAACAAAAATTTACGGATAATTTACCCCACCCCCTTGTAATCCAAGATGTTCATATCTTTCTTTCTTTAGTCATAAAGAAATAATGTTTTTTGAGGAAAAGATTTCAGGATTTCTCTCCATATAGTGGACTTCAGTGGTGCCCGCAGGTTTGAACTTCCAGAACGTAGTTTAAATGCCACTTCAAAGGGCTCTAAACGATCCCAGCTGAGGAAGATGATTGATTATTTTCTAAAATAATGGACAATTTATATACCTTTTAATCTCAAATGCTCGTCTTGTCTAGCTCTGCGTGTACTCTGCATTCCATTTGAAGACAGTTAGGGTAGGTCGAAAAACTGCCATCTCATTTTCTTCTCCAACTTCAAAATTGGAGTAATTTTTGTAAATGGCGTTTGATCTTCATTGCACGTTCACTTTGTAAACTCTGGGTCAGTACTTCTGCAGTGATGTAGGATGATTTTGAAAATTTTTGTTTTTTTTCAAACTCGCGGACAGCATAGAAGTCTAAATCCTAAAATGTTTTCCTCAAAAAACACAATTTCTTTACGACTGAAGAAAGAAAGACATGAGCATCTTGGATGACAAGGAGGTGAGTGAATTATGTGTAAGTTTTTGTTCTGGAAGTGAACTGCTCCTTTAAGTTAAAGTTTAGCTTTCCTGTCGAGAAGAAACTCCCGAAGTTTTTCGTATCAATTGAAACCCAAATGTTCTAGCAAATTCTTCCATCTTATAAAAACACTGCTTAACATTGCTTAACAAAACAAGTTGTTTTACCCTATTGCCTGTCTCTGTGTATTTTCAGGCCAAATTTAATGATTGGTTGAAGACTTTATGGTCCTGAGACTTCCATATATATATGAACACTATAAAACATATACGTAAACACTGGTCACAGACGTGGAGCGGTACCTTTAATTTCAACAAGCTGATTGCTCACCAAAAAAACCCACAGATCAGGCCATTTTAAGTCTTATTTTGGTGTAACAAAGTGGTTATATCTAAGTTTGTGAGTTGTTTACTTACTTTTTTTTTTTTAGTTAGTATTCCCATTAACGCTATTATACTGTTAATTCAGACTTGTTCACAACCACCGAATGCACACAAACACAAAAGCAGGATTTATTGTATGAACCAATCATAACCGATCATAACCAGTCATATCCAATCATATCACAATGGAGGCGTGTTGGAAGTTTTACTTTAGAAAAACAAGTTATCTATAGTCTTTTAATTTTGTACTATGAATTTTTTTCTCATCCAGTTTTTTTGAGACACTGTCTCCCTTGCCTCCTCGGAGGAAACATCCCCTTTATATAATCTTTCCAATCATCAACCAATGCGTAATAATCTGTTATGCTTGGATGTACGTCACATTATGGAAGAAAAGATCTGCCATCTGCCTTCACGCTGCATTAGCAGTGCCACATTACACCAGGTGGACAAGTCTTGTGGTTCACTCAATAAATTTAATTTATTGTTATTTGATACACAGGAGCTTTATGGATTGTAAGCATACTAACAATAAATAATGAAAACACTTAGTGCCACTGCCATTATCAGGCAAATATAGGCGTGTGACAGGAAGATGAGTTAAATGTCAGTTTGTTCTCTTCAACTTCCTGTCTGGTGATTAAGCTTAAACAAAGAGCTGTTTGCTCGTCACCTCTGTTATGCGCCGGCCAATCAGAGGCCAGTAAAGAGCAGTGTTTTATTAGCCTGCATCTGCTATGCAGCTGCTCTCTTCCCATCAGGAGATTCTCTTTTTGGCAGGTGTCAGCGGCCGCCAGATGCATCCGCCACCTCCCAGAGACCTGTCGCATCATTAAGCCATCAGCACATCACGGCGGACAGAGAGAAAACAGGCCATGGCACGGACTAATCCAGCAGCAAACCCGTCCAGATGAATAATACATCGGCCCGCCAGACAAATGTTCAACTAAGCAGGAGTGGACCACCGAGCCCTGTTGAGAAGGTCCAGAGATTGACTTCTTCCCATCAGGGTTAGTAAGCAGAAAACACTTTTCTTTTGTGCTGAGCTTCAGCATGTTTGTACAGAGAGAGAGAATCTCATGTGTGACTCCTCTTGTCTGTTTGAGCAGCGTACAGATTTTTATCCTCCTCACTCTCTCGGCTTTTGGTTAGCTGCAGGTCACGTCACCTGATAAGAAATAGACTTGGGATTGTTGAGGGTTATTATGAAGAAAATTAAACCATTTAAACATCAGGCTTTGTGCACTTTTCTTCCCCTTTTCTCTTGCCGTCTACCTGTCAAACTTGAGAAAAATCTAAGCGGGCAGCTGACAGTGCTGTGAGCACCGGAGACGGCTCCTCTTCTCTCATTACTGAGAGCTACCGCAGGATTGCTGTCTCAACCATTTGTCCACCACCAGGGTGAAGTGATCATTCTTACAAACACAAATTCACCAGCAGTACAGGAAAAGAAGATCTGCATTCGAGTAAGTATTTTGACTCTGTCAGGTTGAGGTCATGCTAAACAAGACATTAGACACAGTGAGTGTTATTAACCACTGTGGAAGTAGCTGGATTATATCTTATTTTTTTTTCCCTTGACAGTTGGTTAAAAAGTATATTTTTGTGAATTCAAAAATTTATTTTGAATGATTTAAAAATCATACAATGTAGCATCATCTGGACTTTAAAAAAGCTTTTTTCTCCTTTGATGGCCTTTTAAAAGTTGCTATAGAGTGATTAATTGCATGACATTTACAGCTTAATTAATTGACTTGGAAAAACCTGGATATGGAACTTAGTGTCCATGAGCACAGGGGTTCTTGCTCCGGCCGAGACATATTACAGACTTCTGTTTTTCACCTCGCATGCTGTGGGTCTTTTCACATAAAAACTGTAATACAGTCACATTTTGCCAGAATACAGTCTGTAATTACGTCAGTTCATAATCAAACAATTAATGCTGCCATTGGTGATGAGCTAACTTGGCAACATGAATCTTGAGATGTTGTTTTAAGTGAAATGATTTTTAGTGGGTGTCAGCAGTGTTTGGGAACTGTGTGGGCACAAGCTGTTTTAGCCTGAATGTCTGTTTACATCGGTTTTTCTTTTATTTTATGGAATCTTCAGATAGGGTTTTTTATTTAGACCTGAACCCTTTTGGCACAGTTGTTTCCAAAAAAACAATGAATAAATAACAGCTTGCACTGGTTTGGAATGACAGAAGGTTAAGTAAATAATTATAGAATTTTCAGGTTTGGCTGGTTAGCCTGATCCAATTAGCACCTGCTGGTAGAAGCCATAAATACATAATTATGGTGGCAAAAATCCAGATTCTAATCATCTTCTTAAACTCCAAATACTGTATGTTCCTTGGTTTCCCATATGCAAATGTAATATATATATATATATATACATTTAGCCTTGCAAAAGTATTCTCATGTTTTATATTATGTTAAACCGCTTTAAATTACTTTTTTCCCCACATCAATACACTCCATACACCATTAAGACAAAGCAAAAACAGAATTGTCACAGCTTTAAAAAAAAAATGTATATACAAAAAACAAAACTGAAGTAAGTTTGCATAAGTATTCATACCCTTAAACTCAGTACTTGGTTGAAGCACCATTACAGCCTCATGTCTTTTTGGGTATGATGCGACAACATTTGCACATCAGCATTTGGCAATTATCTGCTATTCTTCTCCTCATCTCTTCACCTCTCGAGCTCTGTCAGTTTGGATGAGGAAGACGCACATTTTCAGGTTTCTACAGAAACATTTAATTGGGTTCAAGCCCAGGTTGTTGCTGGGCCACTCAAGGACATTCACAGAGTTGTCAGTGGGCCACTCTTACTGTGTGCTTAGGGTCATTGTCCTGTTGGAAGGTGATCCTTCTGCTCAGTCTGAGGTTCTAAATGTTCTGGACTGGGTTTCCATTAAGGATCTCAATATTTTGGTGCATTGAGCTTTTCTTCTACTCTGATGAGTCCCTCAGTCCCTGCCCCACAGCACTTTACTTTTGGGATGGCACTCTGCAGGTGATGAGCAGTGCCTGGTTTCCTTGAAACAAGATGCTTGTAATTGAGGTCCATCAGACCAGAATCTTGTTTCTCACAGTCTGAGGGTCCTTTAGGTGCTTTTTTGCAAACTCTAACTGTGTTTTGATGTGTCTTTACTGAGGAGAGGATTGAGTCTTGCCACACTGCTATTAAACCCAGATTGATGAAGTGTTGTAGTGATGTTTGTTCTTCTGTAGGTTTCTCATATTTACACATATGATCATGGAGTGATCATCAGCTTATTGGTCACCACTCTAACCAAACCCCTACTCCATCAGTCGCTAAGTTTGGCCAGGAAGAGTCCTTTTTGTTTCAAACTTCTTCCGTTAAGGGTAGCAGAGACTACATGGTTCTGTGAACCTTCAATGCAGCTAATTTTTTCTGAACTCTTGATGCAATCCTGTTTCTGAGCTCAACAGGCAGCTTTTTAAAGGCAGACCTCAGGGCTTGGGTTTTGCTCTGATATGCATTTTAAGCTGTTAGACCTTTTATTAAGACGTGTGTGCCTTTCCAAATCATACCCATTCAACTAAATTTGAAATATACTCAAAATGTAGTAACATCTACAAGCCATACAAATTCTTCTGATCTAAATTTCAGCTGTCCCAGAAAAGGGTATGAATGCTTATGCAATGGAATCGTTTCAGTTTTTTAGTTTTAATAAATGTGCATAGATGTAATGCTTTGCCATTATGGTGTAGATTGATGTGGAACAAAAGTAATTTAAAGCAGTTTAACAAAGTAGGGGTATGAATACTTTTGCAAGGTACTGTATATGTCATGTTCATGTATATCCATCCTAAAACCCATCAATACATGTTGATATAATATAAGTAAATATAAAAGAAAGACTTGTATAAAAAATATTACAGTAACATAGTCACCGAGTGCAGCTCAAACGTCTCCTTACCTGCACTCAAATGGAGACACAAATTTGCCATTAAAGCAAGTAACAAAGCAAGTGAATAAACAATGGTAATGTGACTGAATAGAGGTCAAAAAATGTAAACAAGATTAGGGGCAAAGTAAAACTAGTGATAACAAGGCACTCTGATTGTTTTAGTTAAAATACAACAGGGGGTATATTCACACATTATAAGAAACGAAAATGATGGTGTATAAAATAGATTTTAGATTAAAAAATAGGCAATAATAAATTGTGGCAGCAACATACACGAAAATGACGTAATGGATTTGTGGTCATTTAGAAAAGGGGCGTGGTCAAGTGCATGCAAAATCCTATAAATACAAGCATGCAAACCTTTATGGAGATCAGACCATAGGTGGTGTTATAAATGTTAAAGAGCTTTTAAAAAAAACATGTATTTCCTAAATACATTGTCTATATTGGCTGTGAATGGTCTTATCCATCTATGGTCTTAGTGGTAACATGCTTGCTAAATTAAACATAACTCCTTTTTACGCATTTGCTTAAAGGCCTTAAAGTGCTGGAAGCCTGATAGTTGCTGCTTGCTGCTACATTTGTATACATCTTGTTTTATTAAAGTTGCATACGCAAATAAAATATATATTGTTGACATATATGGTTGCTACATATAGTACCATATAAACATAACATATGTATGTAGATATATTTTACTATGGGAATTTTATATATGTTTAAAACTTTTACCTTCATCTGCCAAGAGGATGTACATATGTGAAAATTATACAGTATATCTCCTTGTAGGTAACATATTATGGGAATATCGCTCTTGATAAATGTCAATATATGCCATACATTACATTTCCGTGTAGGTATACAAACAAGTTGTGTTCCCATTCTGAATCTGGTAATACCCTATCCTCTTGTATCTTATTGGTTATGTACTGTATTTGTTTTCCATTTTTAGTCCAGCATATTATTGTCTTCTGCATGAGCAATCCACCTCACTCCGTCAGTTTCCTCATTAGTAATCAGCTGCATGCCGGTGATGTTTAATTGCTGGAATATGTCAGGATGTAATTATTGCAATCATCTCCATTAAAAAACGGCTGCCTTTCTGAGTGAAAACGGGCCCAGTGACACAGTGATGATTCCACAGCTGTCAAAGCAGGTTTTAGTTGCCAGATCTCCGATTCTGCTCATCCTCTTTCATTATGTAAGGAATTACGCAGAGGCCACAGGGTTAACCAGATCGGATTTAGCACACTGCCGTAAGTTTCTACAAAACACGCACGCCGCATATTGACCAGCTTAAGACACGGGGCTGCAAGCAATTAATGCTGTTGTCTAGTACATGCGGGGAAGTTTGAGCTTTTGAGTTATTATCCGGGAATTGGTGGAACAGAAGAGGGACGCTGTATTGAATTCTCCTTTTTATTGTCGAGGTCATTTTTAACCTCCGCAATCACTGTTATACGGAGTACTCAAAACCATAGTGGAGGTGGTAGTGACATGGGAAATGCTGTGAGCTGTTGCAATCCATCTCATCCAAGTTGAGCGATGGTTCACCTTTCTCACCCTCATCCATCAGCCAGGCTTTTTGCAAAGGACACAAAAAGCGGCAGGACAAGGATTATGTTGTGAAGACACGTAGGAGAATGTTTGCAAATGCAGAAGAGAGACTGTTTCTATCGGTCAAAATGACCCTAGTTATTTCTTTCTCATCATATGGTTGATAAGTCACTCAAATAATTCATCCTTTCAGAGTTTTCAACATCTTGAAGGATGTTTTAATCCGTTTTATCCAAAGTCTTCAAAACAGCCGATAACAGAGAATATTATAATATATCAATATTCCGGAACTGTTGAATGCCTTTGTAAATGTTTAAATGGGCTCTGCTTATATATTGACCTGCTTAATGGTTATATCATCGCAATATATCACAGAATAACACTCCTTACTACAGATTTGAGGCATTCGGACTGCATTTCCAAAGGAAATTTTATTATGGCTTGTGTTTGGAAGAACAAAATGTTAAAGTAGGCTACTTGGAAATCTTCCAAAACAAAAATACTTTTATCACATTTTAAAATGTAAAAGGTGCTTTGAAATGCAAATATTGTCTTGGATAGTTCACCCAAAAATGAAAATTCTGTCATTAATTACTCACCCTCATATCGTGCCAAACTTGTAAGAGCTTTGTTCATCTTCAGAACACAAATTAAGATATTTTTGAAGAAATCCGAGAGTTTTCTGACCCTGCATAAACAGCAACGCAGCTGACATGTTCAAGACCCAGAAAGGTAGTAAGGACATTGTTAAAATAGTCCATGTGACATCAGTGGTTCAACCGTAATCTTATGACACTACAAGAATAATTTTTGTGCGCAAAGAAAACTAAAAGAACAGCTTTATTCAGCAATTTCTTCTCTTCTGTGTCAGTCTTCGATGCGCGTTCAAAAGAGTATCACGACGCATGCGTGTGGTGCTGCTGACCCAGGGGCTGGCATTCTGATGAAAAACGTCCATATCTCTTAGTTCATTGTCTGTATATTCTGGTTCAAAAAAAGTAAGGCTGGGCAAAAAAATTGCAGGTCATTCTCTCTGTTGAAATCTTCAGACATTTTTCCGAAGACTGTTTTACGTACAGCATGCGTCGTCTTTTGCTTTTAAAGGGGTAATCGGATGCAAACTCACTTTTACATGTTGCTTGAACATAAATGTGTTTTGGCATTGTGTGTACACAACCACTCTATAAAGATAAAAGTCCACCCAGTGGTATTTTTTTTCAGTCTTTATAAGTAATATCCCCTTTTTAAAACCAAGCCATTCTTAGCATCTTGTCTGTGAGACGTCACAAAAACCCAGGCCCCTCCCACGATAGTTGATTGACACGGCCGTCTTATCTTAGACCCACCCTGAGCGAGCCAAGAACAGTCTGACCTCCATTGTTTCGATGCCGGAGCAGGGGAAGACAAGAATGTCTCCGATTGAGCAACTGAGGTGTTTTGTTGTTGGATGTAAGAATGAACATAACAGTCATCATTTACTCCCGACATCTGAGAGCCGCTGAAGATGCAGAAGATTAACGTTACTTTTGTTTTTAAAGAAAATGCGCCCGACAATCTACATAAATGTGTCTATGTTTGCGCGAATCATTTGTGATCCAGCTTCACCCACAGCAGTACAAGGGTTTTTTTTTATGCATCTTTGCCTTTCTTAATAATGTGTTAGTTAGCAAGTTTCATGGCTAAATGTGGCTAAAGTAAACAGAATCACCCCACAGTAGAAAGGGACGGGGTAAGCAGGGCTCATTAGTATTTAAAGGCATCTCACTCTGAAAAGGGCAATTTTGACAAGGTAAAAAGTGTTTTACTGCTACTGCTACTGAGAAATTTTACCCAAAGTATGTTATAGACTTCTCATTAAGACGTTAATGAATCATGTCCACTGATTCATTAACGTCTTCATTAAAATGGGCATCAGATGACCTCTTTAAACAAGGCACAGCGCATCCGGGTTCTAAATTAGAACGCAGGTTCCTGCGTCAGCCGCACCACACGCATGTGTTGTGGTACTCTCGTGAACACGTGCTGAAGACTGACGCAAAAGAAGAAATTGAATAAAGTCATTATATTTGTTTCTTTGTGCACAAAAAGTATCCTTGTAGATTCATAAAATTAAGGTTGATCCACTGATGTCACATGGACTATTTTAACGAAGTACTTACTACCTTTCTGGGCTTTGAATGTGTCTATGCAGGGTCAGAAAGCTCTCTGATCTCATAAAAAAATCTTAATTTGTGTTCCAAAGATGAACAAAGGCCTTACATGTTTGGAGCGACATGAATGTGTGTAATTGATGACAGAATTTTCATTTTTTGGGTGCACTGTCCTTTTAATCAAAAAATGATTAAAAAGTGTTGCAATGAAACTTTGTTTTAAATGTCATTTCTTTTTAGGAAATAGCAAATACAGACCTTTAATTAAAATGCTTTAAATGTTAAGGCCACAGTCAAATGTCTGTAACAGTCAAATGGATTATAGAAGCTATATAATACACAATGTGCTGCATACATCGCTTTGGCAGACATAAATGGAATCTGCGGATGGTCAAAATTCCAAAGAACACTTCACAGATTTCCACAGAATTTAAACACCTGTCATTCATTTTAAAATATTCAAGCTGATTCAGTGATTTTAGCTACCAATAAGAGCGTATACTGTAACTTGCTGTTTAACACATTTTATGATGTTGAAATCTTTTTTGCAGAATTCTTCCGCCCCAAAGACTCTTCATATTCCTTCTGGCCCTGCATATAAGTCTGTCTCAAAGAAGATTCTCAAGTTGCTATTTCCAGAGAGTTGTTTCAAAGCACCATTTACATCTGAGGCAAGCATTAGGAAAATTTGAAACCACTTTTTGTTCAATTATTCAAAACACAGACTTATCCAAGCGATGAATCAAGGTGCCCCCTGACAACTTTATCAAATACTTTTAAAGTGTTTTTAACCGCAAATCAAATATCCATCCCATGTGCCAGTCTAAAATAGTCATAGCTTTTTTGCTTGCCTTAAAGTTCATGTGCTATAAATAAAGTGTGGAACTTTTTTTGGATTTATATTTTTATATTAAAAAGGCCTTTTAAAATAAGTTTGTGTATGCAAACATTCGATTTGCTAAATAAGAGTTTATTTAGGTTCACTGTGGGAGTGTTAATCACAGGCTATGCTTATAGAGTTAAATTAATCCTATACTGTTTTACAAATTTCAGTAGCGCTTACACAGCCTCTAACAGCGATAGTTTACACACAAGTGTCAGCAATCTAAAAGGCTTGAATCACATGGGAGGATCGTGCACGAGATGAATGATATGAGTGTGCGAGTCACACGCTGAGCCAGAAATCACAGGGTTTTAGATCTGCCGACAAGCATTCCCGACTCGATAATGCAGGGGAGCTTGTGAGGAGGAAACTTACTTCTGCTTATCATGTGAAAGCTTACAGTGTTTTAAAACAAAATGTCTAGGAATATTATAAATTAATATTTAAGGATCTTAAAGAAGTAGCATTCACCCCAAAATTAAAGGTATTCACCCTTAGGGCATCCAAGATAGGGATGATTTTTATTCTTAATCAGAACAGATTTGGAGAAATTTTGCATTAAATCTCTTGCTCACCAGTGGATTATTTGCAGTGAATGGGTGCCGTCAGAATAGTATTTTGTCCAGAAGCAACGGTTTACTGTTAAAACGTCTAAACACGCAGCTTTTCTGTTCACAAGATGTTAACTGATGGACTGGAGTCGTGTGGATTACTCTTGATGTTTTTATCAGCTGTTTAGACATTCTGACGGCACCCATTCACTGCAGAGGATTAACTCGCGAGCAAGTGATGCAATGCGAATGATGTAATTTTCAGGTTTAGGTGAATTATGGAAAATATAATTTCAGCTCAGATCGTCCTCCTGTTTATGATTCAATTTTTATACAATTATATAATGATTTTTAGATCATCAGTTTTATGTAAAACATTTTGAGGTTGTGCTTGTTTGATCTAGCAACAGTATGGACAAAAAATAGCATGCATGCTTTGATAGCACACATTTAAAAGGTGATGAAATAACCTGCATATTAGTTTAATCTAACAATGAAAAGAAAAAACACACAGTAAATAGCTTTTATGCATGTATTGCGGACCATGGAAAAGCTAAATAGTACTAGTCTGTAGGAGTGAATCCACAATGGAGGTGGAGAATTGTCTAATTTGCATGTTTACACCTGGGTTTCACTCCTTCTATACTAAAAGAACTTTGTGACTACCTGATAAAAATGGCATAAATAGTGCTAATTGGTGGACTTCTAAAATGTTTGCCTTCAAACTTTGAATTGAATACACTGATATATCGATTTGTTCACTCAGCTAACATTTTGCATTCAACATGCAGCCACCAAACATGAATATTACATAGTAATTCTTTTTTTTTTGTTTAGCTGCTCCTGTTGTTTGCTACATGAAATCCCTTTTCACCTCTCATGTATTATTACAATGACCAGCTACCTTGTTGCAGTCTCTTCTTCTAAACTTTTTGTTAGTTGTACTTGGATGTTTACACAGGTGATAGAACTTATTGATTGTTGAATTTTAGGATTTTTTTTTTTCTACTTAGAAATAAGTTTAGAAAAGGCAGCATGCAAGAATGATGCTCTACTCTTCACCTCTGACACTGAGTGAACGTTTTATTTTTTAATAATCTAATAGTTAAAAAATAATAATAATAAAAAAACTTACAATATCTTTGTTTCAAGATCAAGTTCAAGTGAGCTTTATTGTCAGTCCACTATATTTTGAGACGAACTATATATATATATATATATATATATATATATATATATATATATATATATATATATATATATATATATATAATAAAATTTTAAATGAAGTGATTTTGTTTTTTCATCTAGATGAATCGCCATACCCTTAAAAAATGTCATGTGGTGCCATGATTAATATTGAGATTAATTAATTTCCTTAACATGCTTAACATTTTTTTAGACGTTCTCAGTAATTAAAGTGTTTAGAAACAAAGTATTTGCATGTCTTTTGAGTTTTAGTAAATACTGATCTCATATTTTTTTATCTATAATTTCAGAGTTGCCACCTTAAATGTAGTTAGCAGACTTATTTTTCTGTAAATTGCATAAAACTGATAAAAATGTTTTTAAAATACCTTTTACCTAAGCATACTGTAGCAGTGATTCATATTTCAGCCACAGAAATTAGATAATTAATTATTTTTTTAATAAAGTTATTGCTGTTATTGGTCGTACCACATGTTGAGTGGTCACTCCAAATGACACAAAGACCTTATATCATTAAAAATGAAAGAGAAAGGTAATTAAAGTGACATTTGTCATAGAATAATATTGTTATTAAATTAGTAAAGTGTTTTTGGTAGCCTTTTCCATTTAAGATTCAATTAATTCGCATTAGTTAATGCAATGGCTATCATGAATTAACTATGAACAATACCGTGACAGCATTTATTAATTAATGATAATTTCTACATTAATTTATTTAAAATGTGTCAATTGACGTTAACTTATATATTATGACCAAACATGAATTAACAATGAGCAACAATATTTATAAATGAATAATGCATTAACAAATTGTATAAAATGAATAGAAGCTTATTGTAAAGTGCAATTGTTTCATGCAAGAATTTCCATCAAAAGATTGATTTACACACACAGCATATTAAATGATTACATTATGACTTACAAAGTGTAAGCTGCTCGAAAAATTAGAATTGCTCATATTCATGTAATGAAAAAACTAATCATAGCATTAAACATGCACTGTTAGTTATTTTATTAAGATTTCTTCTGATAAACCTGGTCAAGAAATTACATGTACTTAAATATACTGCACTTGCTTTTGTGTTACATTTGGTCAAACTTCTTCATATGTCAGATTTCATGTCCTGCACTTAAAAATGGCTTTGAAACAATATCTACTCAGAAAGTGAAAGTGTTAGTAAATTTCAGAAATAATGAAACATTGAATATGAAATAATTACCCCCAAATTTAAAAAAAAAAAAAAAAAAAAAAAAAAATACTGCATTTTGCTATTTAAAATATGCCCCTTAGCTTTTTTCCGAGCTAAACATTGTATAAATTCTTCACCTCAAGGCAGAGAAGAATTGAAATTAAAAGTAAACAGTGAAAGGTGAAAGAGTACAGCGAGTATTTTCACATACGGCTGGATTTTCATCTGCCCATGATTGATTTCCGGTGGAAATAAAAGCAGCAAAGCTTCAGAGTGTCGGAAGGGCACATCTCCTTCACAAGTCAACCGTAATAGATGTGACCATGAACATAGAATTAGAGAGAGAGAGAGAGAGTGTGTGTGTGTGTCTGTGTGTGTGGCTGTTTCTCTGTCCTCAGAGGCCCTGTCTTTCTCACTGATTGAGAGGAGCTTTAATTAAGATAAATAGGCTGTGCTTAGTCATCTGTTTAATGCCAGGCCTGGAGAGTGAGTACTTTATCCGCTTACAGGTTTACAGAGGTAATAGGGAATTATTGTTTTGGAGATGAAAAAGAAAATCCCATCAGTGGCTAACTTTTTTGCATTTCATCTAAACTTCATTAAGACAATGGCACCTCTGCAACACTTAAATAGATTATAATGATTTGATGAGTACACCTCTAGGTAGGCAGAAGTTTTAATAAAAGGTTTCTTTATTTTCCCAAGGTGTTTCTATAGCTCTTATTATTGTTCACATTAGAAGTTAATGAGCTTAATGTGATGTAGACAAGGAGGACATGTTGCTGAATCAACATCTTTGTTGATCCTGGATGAATATCCTCATCAACTAATCAGATTCTAGGGTTAGGTTTATGTTTAGGCAAGTTAGGGATGCAGCGTCTGCACCGGATGCGTGTTGTGTGTCACAGTGTCTCAAGACTTGATTAATTCCATTATAATCAGTGCAGCGTTTCAGTTGATGAACACACACACCTTTTAAAATGCTGTAGAACTTTTTCAGATACTTTTTGAATACACGCTATTGTTGAAAAGTTTGGGCTGAGAAAGATGTTCTGTTTTAAAGACATTCCATAACAAGACTTCCATAACAATAAGTAATGTTTCTTGAGCAGCAAAATAGGATATTAGTATAATTTCCGAAGGATCATGTGACACTGAAAACTTAGACTTTGAAGACTTTGAAGGTTTTTTTTTTTTCTTTTCAATATTACTGTTATATTATTTAAATAACTACTGACCATTACTTTAAACTCAGGTCATGATATTTCTGTTGTCAAATTTAAATGACCTTTTGTTTTTAACATAAACATAAATGAGTACACCCCCTCTAAAACTAAACAAATTCAGCAATTACTCTTTACTTAGAAGACATGTTATGGTTCTATGGAGATATAATGTTCTAACAAGCCTGCTTGTCAAAGTGATAAAATGTTGTGTTGCAAAAATAAGTACACCCTCCTAAAAGTTACTAAATAAAACTAATAAAAAAAAAAAAAAAAAAAAAAAAGTGTAGGTTTAAGGCTATTTTTGATCAACAGGCAAGTATATTGAACCAAAACTTTTAAAGACAACTAATTTCTTGACAGGTAAAAGCATTTTATAGCCTACTGAATCATACACAGATTACAGGAGAAGTCCAAGATGTTCATGTCTTTCTTTCTTCAGTCGTAAAGAAATTATGTTTTTTGAGGAAAACATTTCAGCATTTTTCTCCATATAATGGACTGCTATGGTGCCCCGATTTTGAACTTCCAAAATGCAGTTTAAATGCGGCTTCAAACCATCCCAAATGCGGTTGTAAATGATCCCAGGCGAGAAAGAAGGATTTTATCTAGTGAAATGATCGGTTATTTTCATAAAAATAATACTATTTATATACTTTTTAATGTCAAATGCTCGTCTTGTCTTACTCTGCCTGGACTGTTATTTTTTTCGGTTCATGGCAGTTAGGGTATGTCGAAAAACTCCTTCTCATGTTCTCCCTTAACTTAAAAATCATCCTATATCACTGTTTTACCTTTTTTGTTAAGGGTGTTTGATCTTCTTTGAATGTTCACTTTGTGATGTAGGATGATTTTGAAATGATTTTTGAATTTGAGGGAGAAAATATGATTGGAGTTTTTCGACATACCCTAACTGTATGTTTAGGGAGAGCAAGGCAAGTCGAGCGTTTGAGATTAAAAAATATTTAAGTTGTATTTTTTTAATGAAAATAGCCAATCGTTTCACTAGATAAGACCCTTCTTCCTCGGCTGGGATCATTTATAGCCACATCTGGGATCTTTTGAAGCCGTATTTAAACTGCATTTTGGAAAGTTCAAAATCGGGGCACCATAGCAGTCCATTATATGGAGAAAAATGCTGAAATGTTTTCCTCAAAAAACAATTTCTTTATGACTGAAGAAAGAAAGACATGAACATCTTGGATGACAAGGGGGTGAGTACATTATATGTGAATCTTTGTTTTGGAAGTGGAAGTCAACAATGAAACCACTTGGGAGTGAACTGCCAGGTGACATATTTCTTAGCATAAAAGAGGCCGGCAAAAGCTATGAAAAGAGTGACTGTTTATCTCACAGAGTATGACATAGCCCACAGAAGTGAAATGCATGGTTGTTGTCACCACTATAATTATCTAATGTAGCCAAACCACAATAAACTCATTTAACCTCTTCCAAGGCCCATATTTACAAAATATAGACTTCTGGGAATCCATACTCTGGTCTCAAGAAAACAACTGAGTCATTTCAGATCAAAAAGCATCCAAAATGTCCTGGTGTTGCTGGAGGAGGAGTACAGTGAGAAGTGCCTGGTACCTACAGTGACGTTCAGTGGTTGTAAAGCTCTTATATTGGGATGTATGAGTGCTGAAGGTGTGAAGAAGTTGTGCTTTACCAATGCTGTCATGAATTCACACACCACTGTGTGATCTAATACAAAAAACTGAAACTGTAGATGCTACCTTCCCCTCATTGCCTGCATTATTGGGCATTTTTCAGCATGACAATGAATATATCATTCTCCCAAGGTGAAAATCCTTCAGTGGACATGTATATCTCCTAATCTTTGCATTATTGAGCACTTATGGGGGATTCTGTAGAGATGAGCTAAGCAAAACTCCCCATAAAAAGACCAGGGCATTTAAGGAGGTCGTTCTCCGGGAGTTAAACAGGACAGATAGAAAAATTTGTAATGAACGTACACTCAGTGCCAAGAAGGGTCAGAGCAGTATACTTAATGTTCTAGAGGACATACTAAGTACTAGAATATTATACATTTGCTGAATTACATCTAGGGTGTACTCATTTCTGCAATCCTTCATTTAAACAAAATTGTCTAACTTACTTATTTTACAGAAAATATTGGCATATATTTTGTTGTTTTTATTAAGTATATGTTTAATATATATTTTAATTTTGCCATCTTTCCATGAATTATATTAGTGACCGTTAAGAACTAACGTATTTTATATTTATTCAGAGTGGGTGTACTCATTTATGCTGTGCACTGTACGTGTGTATTGTAGTTGTAGTGTTATTAACATTAAATGTGAAATTATTTTGTATGCCAACTGAATTTCTGGATAATGATGTAACATTAAGGTTATTTATTTTACTATTGCTTTTATGTTCAACATTTAGTTGATGAATATTCCAAGATAATGTGCTGCTTTAATGCTTTCAGTAAAGTCAGCCTAAAGCTGTTTTGGTGTGACTCGTGATGCTGGACGCTCTCAGCGTAGGTATGGTAATGAAGTTTGGCTTATGATTTTTATGAAAAACCCAGGAACATCTTATACTTTGTTAAATCAAATTTCATACAACTAAAGCATGTTGTAAAAAAGCGTTCGTATGGCTAGCATAATCCCAGTAGTGACTAGATATTTTCAAATAATATATTTGAAGCCATTACTTTAGTCTTCAGTGTCACATTATCCTGCAAAAATCATTCTAATATGCTTATTTTCTGCTCAGGAAACGTTTATCATTATCAATGCTGTTATTATCGACGCTATAATGCAAGTGTATGTATATATATATATATATATATATATATATATATATATATATACTTGCAATATAGCGTCGTTTGAGTGTTTGAAATAACTTCCATCTTTGAACTAATTCTTATTTTATAGTATTCTATACAATGATAAAGGCTATGTTGATTTGCATTGCAATAAAAATATATATTATCCATATGAAAATACCTGAGATGGCTTGAAGAACACAGATAAGCCATATTCTGTTATAATCGTGTGCCAATTCTCATCATATTTTATAAGGGATTTCCTGGAAAGTAATTTGTGACTCGGGCCACAAAACCAGTCATATGGGTCTGTTTTTTTTTTTTTTTTTAATTGATATTTATAGTATACATCATCCACTGATGTATGGTTTGTTAGGATGGGACAATATTTGGCCAAGATACGACTATCTGAAAATCTGGATCTGAGGGTATTGAGAAAATCACCTTTAAAGTTGTCCAAATAAAGTGTTTAGCAATGCATATTACTCATGGAACATGATCTTTACTTAATATCCTAATGATATTTGGCATAAAAGAAAAATTAATAATTTTGACCCATATAATGTATTGTTGGCTATTGCTACAAATATACCCGTGTGACTTGTAACTGCTGTTGTGATCAAGGTTCAAATTTGTTTTATTACTCCTGTGAGTCTCGCTTGTGGATTTTCTGCACTAAGACACCCTCAGTTGTCGAGTATGAATGAAAAAATCACACGTGAGAGTTTAATTCTTCGTGATGGCACTGGATTATTGTGTGTCATATTATCAGTACTATTCATTTTAAAATTTTGTCAACATCGGTAAATTGCAACACCCTTAATTATCACAATAATGATATTTCATTATTTAAATTTCATGATTATCACTGATACCGGTATATAGCGACAACCCTAGTCTCATCAGCTTGTCTGCGTTGTCATGATGTTATTTCCTGTGGTTCCAATATAACTCGCATGTCATTTAAGGCTCAGATGATCAAAAAGTGTCAAAGCTTAGTGAGTAATAAAAACATCCTTGGTTTTGTGCATTTCTTTTCTGATTTATAAATTTATTTGAGCTTTTATTGCAGATTGTTTTGTAAACTGTAGTCCAAGTGTGAGTGCATGAGTCAGCCCTTCTCTGACCCCTGTATGAAAATGCCCACGGACGTGGATAGAAATCTCACTGGAGCATAAGACAGACACTGAAGATGTCACTTCTGGTATTGAGCACCGCTGTGAACATCATGCGTGCATCTCTCTCTCCTCAACCTGTCACTGAATCACAGCCGTAGCCTTCACACACACGCGGTCTCACCTTGCTGCAGGCTGCTCTTATCCTCACCCTCTTCCATCCTCTGCTGACACGTGGAGAGAGTTCGAGAGGTGTGTGCGTGTAAGTGTGAGTATCCAAGTGTACGCACTCTGTATACACACATCCCCAGGCTCTGCTCTTGTTCTCACCTTACAGTCTGTTGGACTGCAGAGGAGAAATGAATCACACTGTCAGATGCTCTGAAAATAAGTAGCATCAAGCTCAAGCCCTGCTGACTTACAGCCACACCAGCGCAACGGACGAGACCTCTCCTCTGAATTGTGCTCTCCTCCTCTTACTTCACCTTCACTGGTGGCAGGTGTGAACTGGCCCAGTTTGCTTGCCATTGTGAAGCATGCTGGCAGTGTGACCTGAAAACAAACGGGCAGAATAATTGAATTAGGAAGCAACTGGAGTGTTAGACGGCATCTGTTGCTCAACTGATGTGCTGCTGTGTAGGTGATCAGCGTGGCAGAAAGACTCAAATGCGGGAGGCCTCCAATAAGAAAACACGCACACACACAGGCATTCAGAGTGATTGTAAGATTTCTTCTTGGAGTATGTGTAGAAACCAATGCTGTGTTCGAAATCGCCCCCTCATTGACTCATTAGTCCACTAATATAGCTCAGCTGGAGTGAATCAAATTGAGTGAGCGAATTCGGACACTGAGTGCGCTGGAAGGGATGCTGCATTGCATTGTTTGTGGTTGCTTTTTAATAATCATTTAATACTTAGCAGACTGACAGCTCCACTAACCACTACAACTCCTGTATATCCCAACAAAGTATTTATGCTACTCAAAAAAGGAATATTTCGCGAAACTGCACTGGACAGTTTTTTTTTCCGCATTTACAGGTCACCTGGCATACGTAAAAGTCAAATGATCATTCTTTAATGTACTATAATCTCCAAGAAACACCTCATATGTGGTCGTGCTTTCCAGTATAAGGTTTTTTTTCTCTAGCTATTAATACTTGGATAACCTCTTATTTACACTGCACACGTCTGTGGCACATTACGGCTCCGACACGGCTAACAGATCTGATCGTGGCCACTCTAGTCAATGCTTTATACCAGCCAGAAGCGTCCATGCTACTTGCTAATGCTAATTACACTTCAAATGATTTTTTCCTCAAGATGGTTTCTGGTAGTTCTTATCACAATGATTTATGCGTGATTTATGCAATGATTTATAAGTGTTCCCTTTAGTGAGTTACTTGATGCTATAAAAACCGTTGTGTGGCATTAGTTGCTAGGGTGTTCTGAGAGGTTTTTATGGTTTTGTTGGTTCTTAGGGTGTTGCTTGTGTGTTGTTAGGCAATATGTAGATAGTTTTTAGGTGTCCTGGGTTGCTGCTAGTACATTGGTATGGTTACAACAGTGTTTTAGGGTTGCTAGGCCGTTGGTAGTTAGTTGCGAGGGTTTTCTGTGTTTATGGAGTTTTTGGTTCTTAGGGGGTTGCTAAAGTGTTCTGGGTGGTTGTTAGGCCATTAGTAGTTTTTTCCGATTAGGATGTTTCTTAGGTGGTTGCTAGTGTTTTCTGGGTGGTTGTTAGACAACTGGTAGATGGCTGGTAATGTGTTCTGGGTTTTTGGTAGTGCACTGGTATGGTTGCAAAGGTATTGTAGGGTTGCTAGGTCATTGCTAGTTATTTGCTAGAGGGTTCTGAGTGTTTTTAAGGGGTTGATGGTTCTTAGGGGGTTGCTTGTGTATTCTGGATGGTTGCTAGGCCAGTGGTAGATGGTTGCTAAAGTGTTCTGGGTGGTTGTTAGGCCATTAGTAGTTTTTTCCGATTAGGATGTTTCTTAGGTGGTTGCTAGTGTTTTCTGGGTGGTTGTTAGACAACTGGTAGATGGCTGGTAATGTGTTCTGGGTTTTTGGTAGTGCACTGGTATGGTTGCAAAGGTATTGTAGGGTTGCTAGGTCATTGCTAGTTATTTGCTAGAGGGTTCTGAGTGTTTTTAAGGGGTTGATGGTTCTTAGGGGGTTGCTTGTGTATTCTGGATGGTTGCTAGGCCAGTGGTAGATGGTTGCTAAAGTGTTCTGGGTGGTTGTTAGGCCATGTGTTGATAGTTCTTAAAGAGGTCATGGGATGCCCATTTTCCACAAGTTGATATGATTCTTTAGGGTCTTAATGAAAAGTCTATAATATACTTTGGTTAAAAATTCTCAATGGTAGTATAAAACAACACCCTTTTTACCTTGCCAAAATCAGCTCTGCAAAAATGATCTTGTTCTGGTCGAGGTTGCTTTAAATGTTAATGAGCTCTCCTCGTCACTCTCTTCTCTCTGTGGAGTAACAAGCCTGTTTATTGTGCTAAACTTGCTAACTAGCACGTTGTTAGGAAGGGTGATCACAAAGATTCCAAGAAAAAAAAAACTTATACTCACTGGATCACGAATAATTTGCACGAATATAGACAAATATATGTTGATCGGGAGGCACATTCCATTCACAAACAAATGTCATCTACTGCATCTTCAGCGGCTCAGATGTCGGGAGTAAATGACGACAACTCAATCTGAGGGTTGATGGTTCTTAGGGGGTTGCTTGTGTGTTCTGGTTGGTTGCTAGGCCAGTGGCAGATGGTTGGTAAAGTGTTCTGGGTGGTTGTTAGGCCATTAGCAGTTGTTTGCTAACGAGTCAGAGTAAGATGGTTCTTAGGTGGTTGCTAGTGTCTTCTGTGTGGTTGTTAGGCCAGTTGTAGATGGTTTTTAAGGTGTTCTGGCTGGTTTTCGTCAGCTGAACAATGGGTATGTACCATTCGTAAATAGTTGCTAAGGTCATCTGGTGCTTTAGAAGAGAGCTGTTTATGTTCTGGTTGAGTTGTTTGTGCCATTAGTAGACATTTGCTAGGGTACTGGTAGGTGGTTGCTAAAGCATTGAAGTGATAGTTAATGGGATAAAAGGTAATGGGATCCAATTACAGTTTGGACCCCACTGGCTTTCACTTTATGTACAAAAACAGTTATATTCTTAAAAAAGGAAACATGAAAAAGGGCCATTCCGGAACCTCTATAATATTTTCAGTGGAAGTCTATTATTTTTTTTGCTTAATTCTGCCTTCTTTCTTAGAAAAGTTAGTCTTTCATGTCTTTGTGGATGAGTTACTTATCGTTTATTCTATGGAAAATATAAAAAGCACCACTTAGCAAGTACCATTGAGCAAATGCTCATTGTACACACAGTACGTACAGCTGCACAGCTGCAGGCACTGCTGGTCGAATAAAGTACATTCTCTCTGAAAAACCCACGTACATCTCATTGTCTTAGTGTTGCAGAAACAAACACAAACCACTTGTAGGATCCAAACTCATCTTTAAGGGAAAATACATTCTATTAAGGGCTGTGTCCTCAGCCATTGCACACTGGCAGGAGAACTGGAGAGGTGGGAGATGTTGCCATGTGTGACGAGCCTGGATGTGCCCAGACATGATGCCAGGGGAGATGAGGTGATGACTGAATGTGAGAATGGTGCCAAAAGAAGAGGAGTAAAAACGAATGCAGAATGGGGAAGAGGGGAGCAGAGGGGAGTCGAGCTGAAAGGGAGGTGTTGAGAAGACAGATGAGCCATGGGAGAGGAAGCAAAAGCTCTCTGCAGTTCAACACTAGAATACGAGGTCGAAGGTGAGCACGGAATGGAAAGAAGAAGACATGAGAGGCTACAGGAAGAACAGAAGCGTGCTGGAGGAGAAAAGGCGAGGAACCTTGTCCGGCCCTCTCGGTCTTGATGAATGTGCCCTGTGTGGGAAAAGCTGTACCCTGTTCAAGATAACAAGCTTTCCACCTGTGTCTTTGCTTGCACGGCGCACCACCACAAGCAGCGGCGCTACATTAGGGTGCCTTGAGAGCACAGAGATACTAAGTAAACAAATAAATAACCTCTTCCAGTCTTAGAAAGTTCACAAAGAGTTCACTTTTCTTGGGGCTCAGCTTCCTACTTCAGGGTACAATCAGGGGCTCCATGCATGTTGAGCATCTTATGTGAAGTGCAGATGTAAAATACATATTTTTCAGATCTCTTCTCCATTATGTATGAAGGTGCTTGTGGCTGAGGCACAGAGCGATAAACTCCACTTTCGGGTATTTGTCGACATGATTTTCAGATGTATGCAGGCTGTGCTCCTATGACGGAATACTACGGGTACCGGTAGAGCAGCATTGATTTTGTTTCTTCTCCAGCACAGGTTGCATCTTAATGGGCGAGTGATTTTACGGCACTCGCCGTAGAATGTTGGCTTTCTCAGTCATAATCATTTTCTTTATTGAACAGCAGGGTTGGGCAACATTCAGAATTTAGCAATTGGTTGAGTTCATGAGTTTGGATTTGAAAAGAATTGTTCACGCTCAACATGATATTGAAATGCAATTTGAGTAAGAACGACAGGAGCTGGAACTGCTATTCAAAGAAATTCAACAGTCACTCAAAAAGAGAAATTTCATTTGTCAAACAAAATAACAAAATGGGTAAGAAAAGATGTTTTCTAAGGTTTGCTGTTTGTCTTGTACGCTTGCTTTATATTGTTTGGCGCTTGTGAAAAGGCTTTTGAGTTCATTCAAATGTTCTAGGGAAAATAATTGGTGTTCTTCTATGGTCCATAACATGAAGCTTAATTTAAAAGTTAGGGGTCTGTATATATATCACAAAGCTATTTTTACAGTGCCTTGCGAAAGTATTCATACCCCTTAATTTTATTCACAATTTGTTATGTTGCAACATTTTGTTAAACTGCTTTAAATAACTTTTTTTCCCACATCAATCTACACTTCATACACCATAACAGACAAAGCAAAAAACAGGTTTGTAACAACTTTTCAAATTTATTGGAAATAAAAAAAACTGAAACCATTTGAAGCAGTAACATAAGGCTGCAACATAACAAAACATGGAAAAAATGAAGGGGTATGAATACTTTCGCAAGGCACTGTATTTGATCAAAAGTAAAATGGCAGTAATGTGTGATTTATTATCATTTCAAAGAAACATTTTCTATTTTAATATATTATCATATTAAATCTATCTTTAATAGATTTCATATTTCATACTTTTGGATCAAAGGAAAACACACAAAACAGACTGACAACAAATGCAAGAAAAAAAGACTGGTTCCATTTATCATAAATCACTTTTATGAGAACATCTTGGATTTGATGGTTGAACTGAGCAGTGATCCTAACAGCTCAACATTCTGACTCTTCCGAATCCTTTGCTGAAGAGACAAATTGATGGATTTTTAAAGCGCAAGATATTAGCTGCCTCACAAAAGCTCTGTTTGATCAGCTGTTAGAACCTGCACTTCACAAAACCGTCACTACCATCTGTTGTCATTTTATGGTGAAATAAAATATTTGAAGCTCTTAATGTACCTCATCACTAAACCTAATAAATAACACATGATACCAAAAGTGTAAAAATGATAGTATATATTAGTTATGTTGCTCAATATATAGGATAAATCAGTATAACCGCAAAATTAAAGAGGGAAATGGACAGAGTGACAGAAAGTGAAGGGCAAAGTGAGAGAGGTGGTACATTACAAAGACAGCCTGATGGAACATGAACGTCCTAGACGCTGACAGCCGAGAGGAGTGTTAATCAGGCTTGTCAAGATCCAACGATGGATAAAGAATAGATTACAATTGCGGTGTCACTTGTTCAGAGGCAATGTCACATAAACATTCTGACATGAAAAACAAAGAGGAAAGAAGTTATGAAAACTAGCTGGGGTGATCACACTCCAGATTTGTTAGCAGAAAATTGGTTATATTGTGGCATCTTCTGTTGAAAGATGTTTCCGTGCAGATCAGGGAGTCATATGCACGATTGCATCATTTGAAATATGTTGGTCATGAGTTGTTGTAGATGCCGCTTCCTATTAACCCTC
This sequence comes from Cirrhinus mrigala, assembly GCA_036247105.1. Lineage (NCBI taxonomy): Eukaryota > Metazoa > Chordata > Actinopteri > Cypriniformes > Cyprinidae > Cirrhinus > Cirrhinus mrigala. The sequence continues at coordinate 20,065,155 of CM070007.1, read as the reverse complement.
TATTGCATGATGTTGCCTCAGGGCAACATGCATTTTCTGTACTCTGCGAACACATGATGCATACAGGATGGTTAATAATGAAGGGGTGGCATTGAATAAACCAATGAAATAGTTTTTCTTGGTCACACATCTTGGCAGTCATTTCAAATTATTTTTCTGGCTTGGTACACTGTGGAGATGCACATTTGTGCTCTGGTGAACTGCCCTCATACTGCCCTTTTTCAATTCATTTTTTAGCTGTAAAAAATATTCACATTTGTTAGTGAGTGAATGCCATTTTATAACAGTCACAGAAATGACTTGTATGTTATGCCAACTTGATAAAAAATGTTTGCCACCTAGACTAAAGGCAACATAATGGAAAATACAATTATCTTTAAAAAAAAAAAAAAAGTTATGTATATAGAGAGAGAATTGTGTATATATAGATAACTGTATTTTCCATTTGATAATATATTTTTTTTAATTGAAGTCTGTTTTTAAGAAAGTGTAATTAAATATTCACATATTGATATTAACATTGCATAAAATATGCAATAGAGGGTTAAAGCTCTGTTCGCTCTGGTGGTTCCTCTTCCTGCAGTTATGCTGTGCACGCGGCTGTACTTCATTCGAAAGCGCTTGCTGATGTTTTACATTGATCGTGACTTATGAAGGCGATTCAGCATGACAGTTAACAGGGCAGTGAGTTACAGGAGGGTTGATGTCCAATTAGCGCCGTCTCCTCGGCTTTAATGAGTGGTGGTAAATTTCAGCTCCATCTCCCTGGCACAGTTTAATTAGCTGTAATTACATGTGGCCTGACCTTTGCAGAGCCCTGTCCTGTTGATTTACAGGGCTGCAGGTCTCTTGATTTATACCCCTGGGAGGCCGGAGGAAGGCCAGATAACGTGAGGGACAAGAGAGTTCAGTTGAGCCTGATAGAGTTCTTTAGGTAGCATAGCTTACTGTTGATCGTGGGTGAGATTGTTTTTCATATTTGGGCATTTTGGATGTAATTTGTCATTTTGTAATTTATTACAATTCAGTGATTTCATACTTGAATTCACGTTGACAGGATCATGATATTTTTGTATATTTCAGATCAGCTGTAATGGTATAATCTCCACTGTAATGTATTGATGCTTACAGTAGATGCCCATCAATAAGTTATACCATTGCATTTTTTGTTTGTTTTTGTATTGTCATCAGTCTTATAATGAGTTTATATATACAATTGAGGTCAAAAGTTTACATACACCTTGCAGAATATGCAAAATCTTAATAATTTTACCAAAATAAGAGAGATCATACAAAATGCATGTTATTTTTTATTTAGTACTGACCTAAATAAGATGTTTCACATAAAAGATGAGAAAATAATAACCCTGTTTAAAATTTGTCATATGCTTGATTCTTAATACTGTGTTGTTATCTGAATGATCCACAGCTGTGTTTTTTTGTTTAGTGATAGTTGTTCATGACTCCCTTGTTTGTCCTGAACAGTTAAACTGCCCACTGTTCTTCAGAAAAATCCTTCAGGTCTTACAAATTCTTTGGTTTTTCAACATTTTTGTGTATTTGAATTCTTTCCTTTTGAGATCCATCTTTTCACACTGAGGACAACTGAGGGACTCATATGCATCTATTACAGAAGGTTCAAACGCTCACCAGACGCAAAAACCATGCATTAAGAGCCAGGGGTGTAAACTTTTGGACAGAATGAAGATTTTTCTTATTTTACCCAAATATTGTGTTTTGTTCATTTTGTACAGCCCTTTGGAAGCTACAGAAGATACTTGCATGTTTCCCAGAAGAGAAAATAAGTTAAATTTACCCTGATCTTCAAATTCAAAAAGTTAATGCATTTTTTTTTTTCCTTCTGGAGCATCAATGAGTGTTTGAACCTTAGTTGAATAGTTGCATATGAGTCCCTCAGTCGTCCTCATTGTGAAAAGATGGATTTCAAAATAATACAATCATTGCTGAAAAATACACAAAAATGCTGAAAAACCAAAGAATTTGTGGAACCTGAAAGATTTATTTTTCTTTAGAACAGCAGGCAGTTTAACTGTTCAGGACAAACAAGGTACTCATGAACAAATATAAAAAAAAAACACAGCTGTGGATCATTCAGGTAAGAATAGTATTAAGAATCAAGCGTATGTAAACTTTTGAACAGGGTCGTTTTTATAAATTCAAAACAACTCAATTATTTTCTCTTGTGGACTATGTGTAAATGTCTTTTATGTGAAATATCTTATTCAGGTCAGTACTAAATAAAAATAACATGCATTTTTCTATGATCCCTCTTGTTTTGGTAAAATAATCAAAATGTATCTGATACTGCGAGGTGTATGTAAACTTTTGACCTTAACTGTGTGTGTATATATATATATATATATGCAGCTAATACAACATCATTTCATCGTGGGAGTGACAAATACAAGTCCTGCAAAGCAGCCAGAGGGATTTTGAGCCATTTTCCTCTTGCAGAACAGTGGCCAGGTCACTATGTGATGCTGATGTGGGAAAACGTTTCCTGACTCGCTCCTCCAAAACACCCCAAAGTGGCTCAATAATATTCAGATCTGGTGACTATGCAGGCCATGGGAGATGTTCAACTTAATTTTCATGTTCATTAAACCAGTCTGTCACCAGTCTTGCTGTGTGTATTGGTGCATTATTATCCTGATACAGAGCACTACCTTCAAGGTACAAAATTTGAACCATTGGGTGCACATAATGAAACTTCACACTCTGCTCTAACTGGTGTAATGTACAGTAAGTGAAGATTGGGCACCAGACAGCGCAAATATAGCCATGAGACCTCCAATACTATATTGGCGAGTGTTTCAGTTTCATTGTCCAACCCCTGTATATATATATATATATGAGTAGTTTGTTGATTGTCAACAACCATTGTTGAGGTTGGTATTCTGAGTGTTCTTTTATTCATTTGTGGTTGAGAAGTTAAGAATCATTCAGCTACAATAGCACTACAAAAATACCACCCCTTTAATTCTTTATAATTTCTGTGTTCTGACATATGATTACTGCAGCATTGCAACCTGTTGTGTAAATTGCTAGTTATAAGAGTCAGACATTAAGCTTACAGTAGCTTATTTCCTTCATTTCACATGAAATCAGTTCTGCAACATTATACAGGGTGGGCCATTTATATGGATACACCTTAATAAAATGGGAATGGTTGGTGATATCAACGTCCTGTTTGTGGCACATTATAAATGGTCAGAAACTTGTAAATAACTCATGAAAGAATAAAGTTACTTTAAAACCAAGCACATCATTGTTTTTCTTGTGGAATTCCCAATAAGTTTGATGTGTGATGTATCCATATAAATGGCCCACCCTGTATATTAGCTCTTGTACAGTCTGGCAGAGCGATCAGACCCTCTAGTACAAAACAGAGATTGTGCCAATGAGCTATTCAGTGCAAGGAATAGTTCACCCAAAAATGAAAATTATGTCATTTTCTCTTCCTCATGTCATTTCAAACCTGTTTTGACTTTTTTGACATACTGATTGTTCATAACCAAACTGTTTTGGTTACACTTGGCTTCCATTTCATTGACAAAAACAATAACTTGAGACAATAATTAAAAATAAATAAAGAGACAATAATTAAAAATAATAATATTTTATGTTCAACAGAAGAAGGTTAAATCATACAGATTTGGAACGTGAGAATTTTGGAATAACACAGTTTTCAGGAACACTTTACTAAGGTGTCATTTGTTAACATTAGTTAATGTATTAACATGAACAAACAATGAACAATATATTTATTACACTATTTATTAATCTTAATAAAAATACCGCCGTTCATTGTTCATGTTAGTTCACAGTACATTAATGTTAACAAAAGACTTGTGATTTTAGTAATGCATTAGTAAATGCTGAAATTAACATTAAGATTGATAAATGGTGTAGAAGTACTGTTCATTCTTAGTTCATGTTAACCAATATAGTAAACTAATGTTAACTAATGAACCTTATTGTAGAGTGTTCCCGAATTTTCGTTTTTGAGTGAAATATCCCTTTAACAGGTTTCAGTGCATCCTGAAAACAATGACAGCAAGAGAGGAAGAAAATACAACTAATTTTTTTGGAAAATGAGAGAAAATATAAAATGTACTGAAAATCTTATTGTCCTGGAATTTTTTAAATTTAATTTTATTTTATTTTATTTGAATTACATTACATTATATTACATTACTGTTTACCACTGGCCCAAAACTATTAACATTTGTAACTGAAAGTACATGAGAGAAGTGTTTTCAATGACACTGTTTAGTCTTGTGGTGGCAAGGAAATACTATTAGCTGCTTGACTATTTGCAGCAAATGTTAACAGGGAAGCAGATACCTAACCTTATTAACATTAATCCAGTAACTGCTGAAGTAAGAAATATATTACTACAGCGTTCTTTGTCACTTATTCGTGCCATAATGAAATTCGGAATGTCCTGGAAAAGTCCTGGAAAATGATCTCTGAAAGAGAGTGGGAACCCTGCTTTAAGGTCAGTCGACACCATTTGTGGCATAATGTTGATGAGCACAAAAATAATTTTAAGTCATCCTTCATTCAAAAAAAAAAAAAAAAAAGCCGTTTACAATGGAAGTAAATGGGACTTATTTTTGGAGATTTGAAATCTGTGAAACTTAAAATGTAAAAAAGAAGAGAAAAAAAAAAAAAACTTCTGTCATTTTAATAGATTTGTTTCATACCAAAATCATGTTGGCGTGCATATTGTTTTATTATTCCCCATTCAGTTCTATTATAAGTGCCTCGCTGCTTCACCTTTGGGGCATTTTAAGATTTGAAAAGTGCAAATAATTTTTTTTTTTGTGGTAATCAACATTTTGATACAAATGCTGCTGATTGAGCTTAGCTTGTATTGAACTGAGAATAATCTATAATTACCATTAAAGTAATAGTTCTCAAAAGCACCATTGAACATTTGGGTACAGTCCCAGACATTTGAATTGATGAACCACTACTATTATTGGCTACTTAACATAATTACAGTTTCCTAGGTAGATCAGTACTCTAGTGTGATTGACTTCTGATTGCACTAAATTTATGTCTGTGCTTGATCCCATGACTAAGTGTTGCATTATGTAGCTTTGCCAGTTTTGCTCGTAACATCTGCTTGCAATCAGCTCTCTCTCCGGTCTCCTCAGGTTCCCCGGCACTAATTTAAAGTCAAAGTGCAGAACTCCTGAGCGAGAGGTGAATGATTATGTCTCATTGGCTCGACTTAGACAAACGACTCCAGCGCGCTAGGCGCCATGAGGCGTAAGGAGAAGCTTCGCAGGCAGGAATGTCAAATAGCCGCCGAGACTTAAAGGGCCTCGGGGCTTCCGGAAAGAATGGACGGCACGCTATGGAGCTGCCGAGGGAAATGACGTCAGTGACCCCTGAATGCAGAGTCTGTGATGGGCTCATTATCACACATAGAGCGGGAACGAATAAAATGCAGCGGCTTTCCTGATCACGTCAAAGAGTCCCACCGAGGGATGAAGTCCAGGCTAATGAAGAGTAATGAACAAGGCCAAGCACCTCACCTGGACCACCGCACCATCCCGTGAGTTTTGAGGGTGCGGGATAAAGCCGACTACACCAGTGGACAATATTACACCTGTTTAAAGGGTGTAATTCATCCTACTAATGGGTCAGTGGTTAAATACCACAAAGTTAGTTTCCCACATAAAGGTTTGTTTGTCTTGCACCAGGGTTTCTTCAATTCATCCCTTTTTTTGTCTCCACCACGTGCCAGTTGGCTGATTCCTAATGGCCTTTCCTTTGAATACTCTGTAAGCAAAAGGAAGTTGCTCTCGCCCTTACGTGGCCTCCCAGAGCCTGATATAGATATCATTTTATTCCGGTGATGTGCCTGTGTCAAATATTCTACCTCAGGGGTATTCTTTCCCACAGAAGAAGAAATTGAAATTCAATAGATTTCCCACCTCCAAAAGGTTGAACAGGGCATGTAAGAGAGAGCGAGAGAGAGAGAGAGGGAGATGCCCAGCGGGAGAACTGTCATGCGGAGAAAGATGGTGCCCGACATTTAGTTATTCATTCCTATCTATTTTCACCCACAAAATTAGAGCTATTTGCCAGCCGCCGTCCGTCTCATGTTACTGCAAGGGACATTTTTCCCCACCTTTAGCTTCTGCCCCTTAAATTCAGCCTATATTATCTGCATGCGGTGTTGGTGGAATGAGAAGTGTCTTTATGAAAAATACCATCTCTTGCTCATGTTTATTATGCTGAGCAAATAGTATTTTGGGTTCAGCAGAAGTCACAGCTCTGTTGTTTTTACGCTTTGATTGTGTCTCCTTAAACACGGATGGATAATGCGGAAAAGAAAAGTCTAGTTAATGTGCATTTTGATGTACACAGCTGAGCATTTAGTTTGATGGATGTTATGTTAGACATTTTTCGCATTATGAAGATGTTTCAGAAGCCAGTACGTGACGATGCTAACAGCTCATTTACATCTGTGTTCCATAATGTTGCTCTCTGGACAGTCTAATTTGTCATTTCCTGCATGTTGAGGATAATATAATAGAGAATATTTCCCTTGGGACAAACTTCACCAATGAAAAACAGAAATGAGCACAGTTAAATCTCTTTTTCGTGAAGCCGTAATAAATCACATTGCATTGCAGCCCTATATATTAAGAGTATTTATAAAGCCATTTTGTTTTGAGGGACCAGTCATTGTCAAGTTTTGGCGGCTCTTTAGTGCTTTGCTTTTTATTGAGTCATTAAAACAAAAGTGCTTAAACTAGCTTCTCACATACTGGTGCTAATCTCTGTTGTAGAGGCACCTACTGTACTACAAGAGATGCATTATTGTTGGTTTAAAACAGCCAACAACATTATTCAAAACCACATTCATAAGTAAACTGGAGGATCTGAAGTGACAGTTCACCCAAAAATGAAAATTCTGTAATTTATTGCTCACTGTCATGTCATTCCAAACCTGTAAGATCTTTGTTCATCTTCAGAACACAGACTAAGATATTTTTGATGAAATCCAAGAGCTTTCCGACCCTGCACAGACAGCAATGCAACTGACATGTTCAAGGCCCAAAAATGTAGTAAGGATATGTGAAAATAGTCTGGTGTCGAAGACTTACACAGATAAGAAGAAATTATCGTATTTCATCAAAAACATCTTAAAGTCCACTTCCAGAACAACAATTCACAAATAATTTACTCACCCCCTTGTCATCCAAGATGTTTATGTCTTTCTGTCTTCAGTCGTGAAAAAATTATGGTTTTTGAGGAAAGCATTTCAGGATTTTTCTCCATATAATGGACTTCATTGGTGCCCCGATTTTGAACTTCCAAGATGTAGTTTAAATGCAGCTTCAAAGGGCTCTAAACGAACCCAGCTGAGGAAGAAGGGTCTTATCTAGCGAAACGATCGGTCATTTTTTTCGGAAAATAAAAATTTGTATACTTTTTAAGCATGAAAGCTTGTGTAGCACAGGCTATGGGATGCACGTCCACGACACTCTGTACTATTGAATCACGTTGAAAGGTCACACGGAACACAGGCGGAACTACAGACCCAGTGTTTAGAAAGTGAATGCGCAAAGACAAAGAAAGTGCAAGTAAGGTACAACGATGTCCTCCGCTCAAGTTGTAGGAGAAAATAAGATGGAGTTTTTCACCATACTCATACTTCATGGGAAGTTCGGATAATTTTACCAGCTTGGACCTTTGAGTCTAGTTCAGCAAAATGAACAAATCTTTTTTCGAGTCATTTCGTTAATTTTAGCAAAATATAATTAAAATGTTATGTGTTACTTCCCTAACACATCTACTGCTCACACTAACGTTGATCACACTACAAACAAGACAAAACTATGCTATGCTATACTAATGCTATAAGAAACAAAAGGTTAATTCATTGTATACCTGGGTCTTTAGTCTATTAGCTCACCTCACCTCTTATCTGACACGTTTTCGGGTTTGAGTCATTTGTTCATCGCGTGACAGCCCCATAAGATTAACGAACAACGAAAACCCGAAGACTGGAAACAGGTGAACTAATTCCAGTACAGAACCTAATAGGATGTTGCACATGCACGACTGAACGAATCACTCCCCGAGACGACTTGTTCTTCCCGAGTCACATTAAAGATTCGTTCAAAATGAAAGAATCATTCAAGAAAGACCTATTACTAATTTGTGTCATCGTGGACGTGCATCCCAGAGCCTGTGCTACACGAGCTTTTGTGCTTAAAAAGTATACTAATTTTGATTTTCGAAAAAAAAAAATCAGGGATTTTCACAATTAGGCTGGCATGGATGACATAGACATGCATTTTTCAATTGCACACTCCCATTTTCTCACTAGGGACCATGAGAAACCTAACCTCTTGATTTCAGCAGAATGGATCAGAAGGTTGCCGGTGTCTTCAGGCTAAGCCTGGAGCCAGACACTCGCCTAAATGGCAACACACTCTCCTTGCTGAAAAAAAAAAAAAAAAACCTTCATCAGCTAAACGAATGTTAATACGACACTTCAAAGTACTTTTGGGGACAATGTTCAAGTTTTCAGAACACTGTGTTTCTGTGTGCGATCGCAAAATAATTGGTGCTGTTACTATCGAATTTGAGTTGTTTGGTCATCTCGGCGTCAAGTATTAATGTATGTTTTTTTGCCTTAACAGGATAATATTAAGTTTGTCTTTTAAAAAAAAAATAATTTTGAATGATTTACTGTAGGTTGGTACCAGGCTGTTTTCTTCACCACCCTATAATTCTAGAACAAGGGGCTATGCCTTGCCAAGTCAGCACATAACACAGAAAACTAAATGGCTGTTCTGACCTTCACAAAAACACAACTTGAGTTGTTTCCAACAGAGATAAAAGAAAAAAAGTCTGCATTTTTGATGTTATCAATACAAGACCCTGTGTTTTTTCTTTGATGGGCAGCTATGTTAAAGTCCCACTAGACATTTGCGATTGTACTCAAGTCTGCTCTTTGACAGCCAAGGACATATGATCTCTTTTGAAGCCATCTAATGTATCTTTTTTTTTTCCTGTGTGTCTGGTAGTTTCCTAGCTGAGTTGTGGATGTTTATCACAGTTATAAATCTTTTGAGAACTGAAGTGGACTTTGGCTGGATTAAACCATCTTTTCCCTCTTCCATTTTCTGGATTGACATTTCTGGCTGATTGAAAACATGGTTCCTCTATATAATTTATAGACCTTGTGTTAAATTTATTCCCACCATAGTTGTAATAAGTCCAATCCACAAACTTCAGAAAAGAGTCAAATATGTGACCCTGGACCACAAAACCACTCATAAGTCGCACGGGTATATATTTGTAGCAATAGCCAACAGTACGTTGTATGGGTCAGAATTATAGAGTTTTCTTTTATGCCAAAAATCATTAGGATATTAAGTAAAGATCATGTTCCATGAAGATATTTTTGATTAGTAATATGCATTGCTAAGAACTTCATTCGGACAACTTTGAAGGCGATTTTCTAAATATTTAGATTTGTTGCACCCATGACCATACATCAATAGAAAGCTTATTTACTGTATAAATTCAGAATTAAAAATTGACCCTTGCGACAGGGTTCTATATGTGAGGAATAATTTACGAGGGGCAGTTGAATAATTCCAAAATAGTGGACCACCTGAAGCCACGACGTGAAGCAGAGTTGCATTATTTTCTAATAATTCAGTGGACCAGCGTAAATTTATACTACGGTTACCACACCTCAAGACATTGTTCATATGTTGTATTTCAAGACATTCCTCAGGTTTTTTGTCCTTAAGACACGCTTGTGTGTAGGATTAAAGGAGAAGTTCACTTCCAGAACAAAAATTTGCAGATAATTTACTCACCCCTTGTCATCCAAGATGTTTGTGTCTTTCTTTCTTCAGTTGTAAAGAAATTATGTTTCTTGAGGAAATATTTCAGGATTTTTCTCCATATAGTGGACTTCTATGGTGCCTTCGAGCTTGAACTTCCAAAATGCAGTTTAAATACAGCTTCAAAGGGCTCTAGACGATCCCAGCTGAGGAAGAAGGGTATTATCTAGCAAAAAGATCGGTTATTTTCTAAAAAATGTACAATTTATATACTTTTAAACCTCAAATGCTTGTCTTGTCTAGCTCTGCAATGTGCATGCATACTCTGTGCAATCCGGGTCAATACAGTTAGGGTATGTCGAAAAACTCCCATCTCATTTTCTCCTCCAGCTTCAAAATTGTCTTAGATCGCTATTTTACCTTTTTTTTTTTTTTTTGTAAAGGGTGTTTGACCCTTCTTTGTACGTTGACTTTGTAAACACTCGATCGGTACTTCTGCAGCGATGTAGGACGATTTTGAAGTTGGAGGAAAAAATGAGATGGGAGTTTTTCAACCCACTCTAACTGCATTGACCTGCATTACAGTTTGCATACGCATCACAAAGCTAGACAAGACGAGCATTTGAGGTTAAAAAGTATATAAATTGTACATTTATATTAGAAAATAACTGATCGTTTCGTGCCCTTTGAAGCTGCATTGAAACTGCATTTTGGAAGTTCAAACTCATGGGCACCATAGAAGCCCACTATATGGAAAAAAATTCTGGAATGTTTTCTTCAAGAAACATAATTTCTTTACGACTGAAGAAAGAAAGACACGAACATCTTGGATGACAAGGGGGTCAGTAAATTATCTGTAAAGTTTTGTTTTGGAAGTGAACTTCTCCTTTAATTACTGCATCTCATCCCATGCCTCGTTTGGTAATTCCAATACGTCAATTTAGTCATTAAGATTTGAGCTGTTGATAGCAGACTAATGCAGTTATTAATGAAGTTATGGGAGAGAAAGAGAGAGAGAGATGTGTGTGAATCTGTGCGTCTCTCAACTGTGTTGAGCGGCAGCAGCGTCTCAACTAATAGCGAAACTGTAAGTTAATTTTCTTCAAGAACAGTGCCGTTATTACCTCGCTTGTGAAATGTCACGTAGCTTTTAAGTTGTTAAACTATTTACTGAAAAAAAGCAGAGCTGGCAACACATTTCTTTGTGTCTCTACCGAATGTGTGTGTGTTTGTATATGGTAGAGAGAGCAGGATAAATAGAGTATGTGCTTTCCATACATAATAAAATGTAAATCTGTGGCAAAAACATGAAAATAATTTGTTGTTTTTATCTTGTTGTTAACTGCATTTATTTGCTTGGTCAGTGTCGTTGTGGGTTTTAGTTCTTTTGCCTTTAAAGTCTGCAAGGACCTTGGAAAACTAGAAAACTGACTGAAATCATCTGGAATCAAGTGTAATGTGGTCAAGACCTGCCTGGATCTACTTTAACTGTGCATTTCCCTGAAAATAATTGCACACCTTAGAACGTTCATCAGCTAATCAGATTCAAACAATAAACAGCCCTGTTGTATTCACCTTATTTTTGCCGTAAGAGCAGGCGCAGCCATTTGTACATTTAATGGGTCTGGCTTCCGGTCTCATCTGCTTCCAGCTACTTTTAGCTGTACAAAATGGCTCATTTTGCTGCTTGATATTGCTAATTGGTGTGTCTTACTATATTATTTTAATGGATTATCTTAATTATGAACACAATAGTTTGTGGTGCAGTTTTACAGTTTACTGCATGTTGTTATCCTTCTCATTATTTCCCAGCAGCTAAAGAACTGGACGTCTCGCCCATAGGCTTACTTCCATATTGAAGAATAAGGTGGATAATTTCAAAGCATACAAAAATATATACAGCAAACCAGCTAAAAATATTAATCTTTTATTTTTAGGTTTTAATATGCATATTTGACTGATTTGAATGTCTCACAAAAACATTTATTTATTTACTTACTGCACTTCTTTGTACTCTGTAAAACATTTAAATGTGCACATAAATATTATAACAATATGCACATTAAAATGAATATTTTAATTCATTTTATTAAATAAAGTATTCTAGATAAACCAATAATATAATCTAAAGTTACCCAGAGAAGTATTTTGCCAAGATTATGATCTCTGGTCATGTGATGTGCACTGTCACTCTTCTCCCCCCTGTTTGAGGACCATTGCTATGCTGTCTAAAACTCAGTCGGGAGATTTATTTTCGATTGAAGCTGAACCTGGGTGTTCTTTTCCAGCGGGCTCTGGAGGGCTCTCACGCTGTCCTTTTCCTTATCACTGCGCATGCAGGCGGCTGCAGCATCCATTTGAACGGCAACTGTCTGGTTTATCCTCAGCTTTCATCTCTCGTGGTAGACCAGTGCTCAAAGAACTGCAACAGCAGCACCGATTCAGCCCACTCGCCTCATCTCGGAGGCACAGATGCTCTGCTGTCAGGAAAATCAAATCTCTGTCATATATTGTTAATAGCATATGCATTTAATCTCATGTTGTTGATTGACACTTTTTTAATCAGCTTGCCTCAGTGTTCTCCAGTTCCTACTCGGCCGAAAATATCACCAAAATCTAGGTCTGTGTTTTCGCAAATGAAGCGATGCACAGACTAGGCCCGTAAAACATTAGAGTTGTGCCGACAGTATATTCGGTAGATGGGAATTTTAGATATGTGCCGTGAAGCATTGTGTCGAGCAGTGTCCGGTTAACAAGCGTAAGAGGAAATCCTTGTTCCCAGTCAAGAGGGATTAAGTAGGGCTCCATTCTCTCTGCTCTCAGCAGTCATTTTCTCTGTTCACCGCAGAGAACATGGTGATGTGAATAGACCTCAGCCATGTACATTGGAACCGTTACACCTGCTAGAAAGGTTACGGAATGAATGGCTTCGCAGGAGAGTCGAGAGTCGCTCACCCTTCCAGATTTTGTAAGTTTGTGTGAGGTCTGTCAGTCATTAACATTTCTTTTTTACTGATGTTAACAGTTTAGTAACTACACTGGCACATTCCCTATTAAATATGACCTTCTTCTATCCAGGCAAATGAATGTTATGAAATCATTCAGCCCTTTGTAAAATGATTTATGAATTCGTATAGTCTGTCAAGGCCTATTTCCACTTCAAAGGGCCGTCTAATGAACAAAGTTTATGTTTCGCCTTGGGTCCCCTTGATGATTTTCTGATACATGAATCAAAGTATAACTGAAATTTGCCACAGTTTAATGTATTGTTTAAATTTAAGTACTTGGACGTTTTAGATGCATACTCTTGCTTAAACTATGTGCATATTTATTTCTCTGCATAGTGTAGCTATTAATTCCATGCTTGTCTAAAATGTAATGTTTGGTTACTGTTTTTGTGAAAAAGACTTTGTCTCTTTATCTCACAATATAATACACATTTATTAAAGTTTCTTTAAAAAAAATAAATAATCAGCACGTTACAATGTTCAAGACAGTCGGCCTAGCAACAAGACGAATATTGCAACAAGAGTAGTATTAAAGGTGCGTTCACACCATATCGTAATTACCATAATTATGAGATACCAACTTGTAAAAAGTGTTCACGTCCTCGTAGAACTTGTAATTACAACCTATGAACTGGGACTTTTCTGAGAGCTACAACTTGTACTACCTGTTCACCTCAGATTCATTACATGCTATGTTTAGATAGTTTGATAGTTCAGAGTGAACGTCACAAGTTGCCATCTCGAAATCACAGTAATTAGGCCATGACGTAAATGCAGTATAATATTGCAATATCCTGAGGTTATGTATACTACTGATAACTGGTGTAAGACACTGGTTGGATTTGTAAGAAACTAGAGAGAATCTCTGCGAGTAGGTGAGGCTTCCGGTATCATTCACTTCCATTTATTCTATCTGTGCAAAAACCATAATGCTGATTGATATTGCAATTGTAGTCATTTTATTGTATTATCATAATTATAACTGCACTGGTTTTAGTGCAGAGATTTACAGCTTATAAAAATGTTCACATGCTTGTAAACTCATAATTACAACTTGTAAAGTTGTACCACCTGACCACTGCAATAGTGTGGTGGATAATAAAGTGGCTGGAAAGTGCACTGATTCTATGCCGGAATTAGCATAATTACAAGGTTTTGATTTGTTTAAAAAAAAAAAAAAGAAAAGAAAAGAAAACACATTCTTGTAAAACTCATAATTACAACTTATAAAATTGTACCACCTGACCAGTGACCAAAGTAGATGAAAGGTGCATTGACTCCATGCTGGAATTGCCATAATTGCAAAGTTCAGACTGAAACAAAAAAATAAAAACACCCTTGTAAAACTCAGAATCACAGCTTGTAAAGTTGTACCACCTGATCGCTGTGACAGTGTGGTGGATAATAAAGTAGATGAAACGTTCATTGACTCCATGCCAGAAATTGCCATAATTGCAAAATTTGTAATTTTGCAAAAACAACAACAACAACAACAAAAAAAAAAACATTCTCGTAAAACTGATTATTGCATTGTGGTGGACAATAAAGTAGATAGAAAAGGCATTGACTCATTGACTACATGCCGGAATTATCATAATTACGTTCTGATTTGTAAAACAAAAAAAAAAAAAGTTGTACATGTAAAGTTGTACCAACTGCCCACTGCAGCAATGTGATGGATAATAAAATAAACGGTTCTGGTTTGAAGTGTGAAGTGTGAAGGTTCTGATTTGTAAAAAAAATAAATAAATAAATTAGATAAAAATTTAATAAATAAATAAATACATAAACATTGACATCATTGTAAAACTCATTATTACAACTGACCACTGCAGCAGTGTGGTGAATAGTAAAACAAATGGAAAGTGCAAAGTGCCTCCATGCCAGAATTACCATTATTACGAGGTTCCAAATTGTAAAAAATGTTGATGCCATTGTAAAACTCATAATTACAACTTGTAAAGTTGTACCACCTGACCACTGCACTGGTGTGGTGGATAATAAAGTAGATGAAAGTGCATTGACTCCATGCCGGAATTATCATAATTACGAGACTTGTAAAAAAAAAAAAAAAACATTGACATTTTTGTAAAACTTATAATTACAACTTGTAAAATTGCACCACCTGACAACTTCAACAGTGTGATGGATAATAAAGCGTATGGACACCATTTCATAATTACTGTGATTATGAGATTCTGACTTTTTGTTTTTGTAACACTCATAATCAGAAACTTGCAACGCCATGTGGAAACACTCATACAGCAGCTTCAGCAGTGAAATATAATTAAGCAGTTAATTCATAATATTTATGTTCCTAGAATTTACAGTTTTTACCTATTGTCTTAAGGCAAGAATAAAATGAAAGTAAATAAAAAAAAAAAAAAACATACAGTACAGTTTATGTAGCAAGCACAGAGTTGAATAACTACAGTACATATAGTACAGATCATTAATAAGCCATTTTTGTGATGACTGCTACTTGATGTATTGTGGGTTTATCCAATGATGACTTAAAATTACCCAAATTAATTTTGCAATTAACAGTGTTGCCATAGAAACGTATAATTCCTAGTCCGAGGATGTGAACAACTGCGAACAATCTGGGTTGCCATGTACTATAGTAATTACAGTAATTACGAATTGCAGTGAACACAGTAAGAGGAATTAAGCAGATGGAGCCCCTATGAAGATGTCAAAGTAGCACCAGTTTTATGTTTCAACATACCCTTTTTTTTTTCCTATGCAGTGCCAGTGAAACTGAATATATACTGCACGCTCCCTTCAGATTGGAAACTCATTTAGGATGAAGTTCACTTTGCAGGAAATGCACCTATACCGTACAGCGTACAGCATTCCAATGGACGATAACACTTCCTCTCATTTTGAGTCACTGCATCCCGTATAGTGATTATCAGACAGATTTCAGTGTGTGTGTGTGTGCATATGCACAGAAAGCTGTTTGTGTTTTTACTCATAACTTGTTTTCCCCTTAAATCCTTCAAACGTACAGTCTTCCTCAGGCAAACAATTCGTCTGTTTCTCCTCAGATGAACACTCATTTGTCACATTTCACAATTAGCTGCAGGCATGGCATTTAGCTCATTGCGTTGTGATTAGAATAACTCATTGTGCATGTCACTTGCTTTACGGCGCATTAATTTTGCCTGCACGACAGTTCACTTGGGGATCTTGGGTAGGCTGGTTGATGGGTTGAACTAATTAATAATTTTTTTGAAGGGACACACAGCAGACAGTCAAACTCAGAGTTACAGAGTAGAATATAAAAACAAAAAGCTCGTACCCAAAGGGCTGTAAAGTCAAATCCTGTAACATGACAGTTACAGCCTTAACCAAATGTAAGACCTTGGCATTTGACCCCCAGTTTTCTTCAGGGGTAATGCACTAACAGACCCTTTGGTTTGTCCTCAGAGCTAACAACACTCACTGTGAACATGTATTTGTGGCTTTGAGATGCTGACTAAACCGGCTCTTGCAAATAGTAGCGAGTTGTCACACATTCAGTGTTAGAAATTACTCATGAGTAAATGATCAAGTCCAGCTGATGCATATTTCACACAGTCATATGTTGATCTCTTAGCACCTTTCAGTTCAGTTTTGGTTCAGGCTTGCATGAGTCACTGTCTAGAGCTTTTATTTTATTTTTTTTTCTTTTGAACCTGTGAGAGTTATACTTAACAAAGCAAGGCCTGCTCAAAGTTGAGCATTTTTATACATTTCAATATTTGTAGAGTGTAAAGGTAAGTCACGTCGGCACTCAGAGTGGAGGGATTATTTCTATCATAGTTCATATAATAACAAATACATTGTTTTTTTATTACAAAGAATTGTTTATTGCCGAAATGATATGAAATAGGTAATTGCGTTCTTGTTTTCTATCAGAACAACAGTATGGTGCTGATATTACACTTCTCACCTTGCGAGCGTCATAAAACCGGCTTTCTTCTTCTCTCTCTTTCAAAGCCATTGGCAGAATTTAATCCATGTGGAAGATGGAGATGGCTCATTCTTCTCTGTCACAGCCAATATGCTGCATCAAATGATTTGACTGATGTGCTGCACCGTAATAATTAAGACAAAGAGCACCCATAGTGAATTTTTACCTTGAACGAATGATTTTCCAGTGTGAGTGCAGTCTGATGCCTTGAGAAGATAGGTACCGTTGTGTCTTTTCAGATAGATTTTACATTTACATTTGCTCTATGTTTTAAAAGGTAGATTAAGTTTAATGTTCTAAGCAGAGAAGCAGACTCTTCCAATGAGACCAGTAGACATTTTTATATTGCACTCAGTTACCTGCTTTACTTTGCTTGCCAATCGCTGTCCATGGTGCTGAATAGTGAATGGTGCTGAACAGAAAGGCTGTGAATAGGGTGATGCAGATCATGGTAATCATGGTTTTATTGCTGCAGCATCAATATCTATCTATCTATCTATCTATGTATCTATCTATACAATTCTGCAGCACAATGCATACAATAATTTTCAGAGCAGGCTGTGCCTAATGGCCCCCTCTGTTGGTGGTTGGAAACCCAAGCTGTACCAACACAAAGTTCATTCTTTTTGTATATTTTATTTACAATAGCAAGAGAAAACATCTTAGCAAGATTATGTATCACCCCTTTTAAATATTCAGGAACAGATCCAACCTGGTATTGACAAAATTCATGTAGATCTGCAATTCACTTAGAAACATCAGGTGATCCCTTGTGTATGCCGTCTCCATATGCTGTGCTGCAGTTGCCTTTGGCGTAAGCGTACCCCCACCCCACCCCCATCTGTCTCCCTTTCGTTCGTTCCCATCAAGTATAGCAGCATTCAATAATAAATAAACATCTTCAAAGAAATGTGTGCTTCTTCTACAGAGACTCCAGTCCAAGAAATAAAGAAGAGAAGATCATGATCATGAGTCAGTCTTGATTGACTTATCCAACGTGAGAGATTCTTAGAGCACAGCAGCAGACTTAAGCATGATGCACAGTGAACAAAAGATTCTTAATTCACAGTAGCCTATATATCATTAACTGAAGATAATATACTAAGTTTAAATGCTAAAAACTTTGTACCTTTAATATGGATGGACCAAAAAACACCTCAGACTCCAGAAGGTTAAAATTAAATAAAATAAATAACAAATAAGTTAATGAACATTTTTTTTTTTCCAAAAACGAGAAAGAAAGAAATATTGTGTTGCATGCTACGTATTAAAATTCTATACAGCAGGACTTATTTCAGTGTTGCGAGCTAAGGTGAGTCAATATCTTATTAAATGTTTTCCAACTAACCTTGACTAACATGTTGACAGTGTTTATAAGAATCGCTTCCAAAATAACAAACAGAAGTAGCCAAATTAGAGCTATACAGGGTTAATAACTTGAACGTATGAACACATTTGCGTTTAAAGAACAAGCAAAGCCACAGTCCACCAGCTCAAACCGAAGCTAAGGAGCCCTCACCTCTTTACTCTGTGAGCTCATGTTGGTGTAAAGACTGCTGCTTCACTGTGCTGTCCCACACATCGGAAAGCATCGCCCGACTGCGAGGATGTTTTCATATTAATGCGCAGCACACGTGGTTTATAACCGCAATATCTAAAAGCTCAGGGCAGTGAGAAGTCGCCCAAGGAGGAAAGAGAAAGAATCCGTAAACCTTCAGTAGGTGGGACGCGCGCGAGGGTTTTAATGACGATTTCAAATTTCATCTCGAGCGCATTGCCACAGATAAAAACGTAGCGCTCGTCGTTCTTCAGCAATTATCGTACTCGGAAACGTTCCCCTTGTGTGTCTTCAACAAAGGAGAGGGGATTACCGAGCAACATATATGTCTCAACATGCAAATAACCCTCTACTGTAAGTCTTTTCATAGTATTGCTTAAGCGTGATGCGTCTCGCATGACTGATAATAAACGAGCTCATCTGCTTATTTTTTGTCTTTGCTCTACTAGCTGTTACAGAAATGTCTTAATTATTGATAATATGTGATTATTCTATAGAGTGTTCGGTGTGTTGCTTAATTACGTATGTCAGTTAAGAGACAGCTAGCGTTGCTTTCGAGCCTGAGATTAATACGCGTAATAAGACACGGTGTTGCTCCGCTTCATTTTGGAGTGTTTGTTTATATGACGCGGCGACTCCGTCTTCCTTGCAGGTGAAAGTTTGTCGTCTTCTACGAGGGGAGATACGGAGCTCGAGTCCACACACGGCAGACACGCGTCTATCTAGGGCTGGATTGTCTCTCATTCGCGTCTTCAAAATGAAGAGAAGGCAAAAGCGCGTTCTGCAGATGGCATTCCTATTCATGGTGGCTTTAATTTTTCTGCCAAACGTCGGCCTTTGGTCAATGTACAGAGAGAAGAGCCTTATGAAGTCGCATGAGCCAGGAGAGCAGGTGAGTACAAACCTTTGACAGCTATGTGACTCCAGCATTTATAGGTTAAGTTACTGTCAATCAGATGTGGTGCATGCAGCCTAACCTAAGCAAATAACAAGCTTGGATAAGCTTCAGCACACATGGACTAATACTGTACAGAAAGATAAGCAGATTTTCTGAATGCATTCTTTCAGAAGTTTTTTTTTTTTTTTTAATCTTTTTTTCTAGCTATACTTACTTTTAAGTGATCTATCATTTGAAGTGCTGAAAGTCATGGAAGTGCTTTCTCTACTGTACTAAATGAGTGGCAGATGATGTTTGAGTAAAAGTTATAAACTGTTGTAAAGAATAAATTCTCTATTCCATACACCATCAGTATTTATTCTTTATATATATATATATATATATATATATATATATATATATATATATATATATATATATATATATATATATATATAAATTATTTAAAGGATTGGAAAATGGTTGACATTATTGTCTTTGGCCATTTATATAGTGTTGGAAATGTTTATCATGCACAGTACCTCTGTAATCAAAGTTGCTTATTACCCATATAGTGTTGGAAATGTTTATCATGCAAAGTACCACTGTACTTAAGCAAAGTTGCTTATTACCCAACTGAGAAGTATTGTGCCCTGGGAAATGTGACTTTTGACATCCCAACATCTCTAAATAACCCAACAGTATTCTGATTAAACTTTTAGAAAACAAAAATGCATCTTTATGCGCTTGTTCAGTTGTTAATGAATAGTTAACATAACATTATTGTGTGCTTGCCTCCCACAAGATTATGCATTTAGGAGCACTTAGGAAGTCAGCAGTTTTGCCTTGAGGGAAACATAAATCACCAGTCAAAAATGAAAGAACATTTTCTTGCAAGGCGTGCAGAAATGAAAAGGATGAAGCTCTATCTCATGCTAATATTGAATATTTATTGTTGATCTTCCGCTAATGCTCTCAGAGAGAAGGAGAGAACAATTCAACCTCCTGAATGTTTGATCTTCAAGAGATTCAGGATTATAGCATCATTTTCCTAGGTTGAATTCCTTAATCACGTTTAGCTCTCAGAGAACAACATGGATAAGCTCATTTACGTTGCAACTGGCTGCTGCTTGTGATGAGAGTGCAATCAGTGATTCTCTCAGCCAGATGTCATTGTGGCATATTTAGTCCCCTGAAAACATCTTGCATGTGGAAAATCGCTTGGGCTGGGTTGGCTGCGCTCACTTACGTACATCGCTACCGGATGACACTTCCTTCTTCTCAACATTACAGAACTAGCATTCCCGTCTACTAAATTCCCTCTCTCCACGTCCGTATGTCTGCACCCCTCACCAGCTGCCGAGGGGTGCTGTTGGTTCGTTTGATTCCGCCCTTGGGTACCTGGTTGCTTTTGGTTTCTGCAACTGTGATGTAGTTCTTGCGCTCAAGGGGAAAATGCTGAGTCTGTTTATTGCGTCTTGTAATTGCTCCTCTCTCATTTGTTTTGCCGGGGTTGCATGACTTTAGCCTTGGGCGAGCACAACTGCACAAATCCAGTCTCTTCATTAAAGTCAAATCAGTGTGCAGGCACCACGGTGTTGACAGGGCCAAAAATACCAGGGCACCTCATGCAGGGTGCTGTCCTTTCGCTCCCTGCTGACCTCCCTATTTGCGATTTCCTCAAAGAGGCATTGTCCAGGCAAAGCAACCTCACTCGGCTCTTTGGGAATTATGTAGATGCTTTAATGCAGCCAGTGTGACAGGTAGGCCTTCGCATGGAATCTCACCGAAACATTCGGCAATGCCCGAGACGGCGGACTCAATATGTAGACTCTGTCGTCTGAATATTTAATGCCGTCTAACGAAGTAAATCAGGCGGACTATTGATTCCCCAGCAGTTTTTAAGAGAATATGATTAGTGGATTGAGGAACGAGGATGGGGAGGGTAGCACAGGGATGAGAGCAGTCTGGAATCAGACTCAATTCCCTCATGTCACATACTTTCCGGACTCAAAAGGAGCTTGAGTTTACCAGCTCAATAGAAAGATCCCAGTGCCTGTTATTGTGCACCTGTCAAAGCGGCAGAGATAATTGACAGCAGAGATATTGTGTCAATAAGCCCCCAAGAATCCCGGTGAATAAGCCCGCCTTGTGTGTCCTCTTTTATTATCCGATAGCAATTACCCATGATTGAATCAGCCCTCGGATCCCAAAAATCCTCCCTCAGCAACGTTAAGCGAGGTTTAACAAAACAGCGACGGGAAGCGTAGACTCCTCGCACTGGGTCCCTTTCTTCTGGGAAGACGTGTGTTGAGTTCTGTCCCTCCTTCCCCGTCAAAATCTCGGCTTTCTGTCCTTTGGGAGACAATCATGTTGAATTAGCTTTGGCGGCCCACTCCTGGCGCGGGTAAACAGCATCTGTGTACTTCGGTGGGTGGTGCGCGCAGCGCCAGTGCTACGAGATGGACGTGTGCTGATAAGCGTGTGTCAGGACTGATAACCTTCCCTCAGCTCCTAACAAGAGCCCACCGTTGAGCATGACATTGCCCAGGAGCATTATGAAGAGGCTGTCTATGCAATCCTATCTCGCCGCGCCACTGCTCTTCAGTGTGTTGACAACAACGGGGCGTGCGACTCTGTCACCGATAGCACGGTGGATAACGAGAGCTTCGCCGTTGTTAACTACCTGGGGTGGAAGCACGACGCAGGTGAAGGGCGAGATGACCTCAGAATCTTTAAGTTTTTAAGCCGACATGTTTATGTCATTCTCAACGGAGGAATATTATTGTCGCTTTCCATTTGCCAGCAAAGTGACAAGGGGAAGAGAGATGTAGTAATTGCAATTACCCTCAGTGTCATACTAGAGAGATACATTATGGTAATGCACATGTCAAAATGACGGTAAGAGCATGGGTGAAGAGTGCACCAGATGATTTGAACTGAATTGTGGTCTGGGAATGCTGAAAGGTCACACAAATAGTATTGTAGAGAGGCTAGAATCACCAGAGGATGAACACTGTATAGTTCTCGTCGGGAAGCATTATAAGCGTTTCTTGATGAGAAGCACCATTCGGTGTGACACGAGGGCAAGGTTCATTTTGGAAATGGAATGGGTTTGATGATATACAAGTAAATGGCTACCATTTTGGCCAGAGAAAGAGCGAGTGTTTTTCTCCTCATAATTTCCATTTCGTTGAATATAAATTAAATTGGGTTGTCATGACGGAGGGGGTCTTAGTCAGCCAAGTGATCAGCACCAGGAGAGATGATGTAATTGAATATTCCACCTTGCAGCGATAGTGTCCGGTCTTCAAATCTCGTAGAACATATATCCTTTCTCCACGATCCCATGGCATTCTGTTATCGAAAGTCATCAGCGCCACATTGTTTCCCTGTAATTGCATTCTTCCCAGAAAAGGGTACAGATAATTGGATTTCATTGTGTATGAAGGAAAATATCTTTGATGCCTGGCTAGTTTTTTCTTTGGTTTATGTAGACTCGTGTCACAGTGTTGTACTATTCCAAACTCCAAATCCAAGATCATATTTTTCAGAGGATTTAGACTTGGCCTAGACTTCAATGACCTGGGCCTGTGTTTCCCAAAAGCATCATACGCCTAAGTAAGCCATCAGTGGTTTCTACAATCAACTTATCTCACAATGCTTTTGAGAAACCCAGCCAAGGTCTCCACTACTCATAAAAAAACACATGGGTCTGGATTCACTAACAGCTTGCGCCAGCACAAACTGTCTTTGGGCGTTAAAATAGTACTATCAGGATTTATGCTGAAAAGGCGTGGACATAATTATTTTTGCACCTGACCTTATTGAATATGCATTTGTAGGAATTTCCCTTTCAGATGCAAAATTTATGGGAGGAGAGTATTAAAATGAATCACACAATGCAATTTACTGTTTGCGCTCATCAAATTACTGGCATCTGCGCAATTTAACAGCCAAAAAAAGCATGTCTTAAACTATTTTGCTCTCTAAATGGCTGAAGTTGTTGCTAGGAGGAGGCATCGCAGAGAACAGAGAGCACATGGTAGAAGGAAGAGGATTTTTTTTTCCACATGTATTAATTTATTTGGAATGCCAGAAGAACACATTACCCGAACATATCAGTTGCCAAACCATGTTGTTTTTAATTTGCTTCAGGAAATAAAAGATGATTTGGAACCCTAAACTAGGAGTCATGCAGTACCAGTCTTCGCAATAAAACGTCTTGCAACCCTTAATTTTTTGGCCTCCTGATGAGCATTGGCTCTGCTTATTTGTGACTATGCTAATTTGTGCTCCGCTTGGTATATTGCATTGGTTGATATCTAAATTAAAAGTTGCGTCTGTTTTCTTTCATTTGCTCGTTGTTAGTAAATCACCCGCAGAAATTTCCACACCCATCCTAATTTGCCCCGTTTAGTAATTCTGGCCTATTGTGTTGGACTCGAGACTTGAGATGGACTTGCCATTTTTAAGTTTTATTATTATAGGGCAGTATAGAGGAGACAGAAAGCGAAGTGGGAGAGAGAGATGGGTCCATTATTGGGAAAGGTCCTCCAGCAGGGATTCAAACTCGGGACGCATGTATATGACTTGAGATGGATCTAAGTCCCAATTCAGTCATGTCCAGAATTGAGTTCTACAACACTGATGTTCAAACCCACCTTCCTTCACACACTCACTTTGGTTTCATGTTAAACATTCTGCTCTCCATCATTACCACCTGCAGATGCACTTGATGGCCCGTGCCCCTAATATGAACAGTGGCGTGACCCTCTCGAGAAAGAGATAATTTAAACTTGATTACTCTGATGTGCCTCATGAGGTGAGGATGGAGCAATGTCTCGGGCTGTTCACCGTGGCTCCCAAGAGTAATGCGCATTTCATATTGAGCGGTAGCCATATAGCAGAGCAGGGTAATATAAAACCACTTACTCTCAGGCTCACAAAACAAAGGGACATGGACCTTTCCAGTCTTGTGTGTTTGGCACCTCCATTAAGATAATAACACTATTACAAGAGATTGAAAGCCTCTCAAGAGCTCTTATTTTCTCTCCTGGTCTTTAGCCATGAGAGTGACATGCAAACAGACACACACACGCACACTCATGTTTATAATGGCCATGGCCATGTGCATGATTGTTAGGTGTGTAATGATTAGAATGAATTGAACTAATGTACATTTCTGTAGTTTATGAAAAATAAATGCTGTAAAATGGCCTTTTTTATTAATAAAGTGAATGGTTTATGAAAAAAAAAATACTTTTTTTCTATGTAATTATTTAGCACTGTCTAGTTGACATTGTGTTATTCAGACCTATTTATTATCTGTAGCTGTCTTCCAAAATCTACATATCTATTCATACAGTAATTACATATATAGCACACAAATCTAAGTTGCTTACACTATTATTAATAGAACCTATAAAACTTTTAAAGCAGAAACTATAGTCCATACTGATGAGGACAATGAGGCCTGATCAGTTTGTATAAAAAAAAAAATAATGATAATATTAAATTCTACGGTAACACTTTACAGTAAGGTTCCATTAGTTAATGTATTAACTAAGATGAACAAACAATGAACAATACATTTATTACAGTGTTTATCAATCGTTGTTAATACTAGTTAATAAAAATACAGTCATTCATTGTTAGTTCATGTTAATTCACAGTGCATTAACTACTGTTAACAAACGCAACTTTTGATTTTAATAATGCATTAAATGTTGAAGTTAACATTCACTAAGATTAATAAATGCTGTAGACGTATTGTTTATTCTTAGTTAATGTTAACTTAAGTAGTCAATTAATGAACCTTATTGCAAAGTGTTACCAATTCAGCATCTTAAAATAATTTGCAAAAATAAGCATGCATATTAAATATAGGCATCTGGATGGGAGTAAGTGAGATTACAGGTAAAAATAATAGCTATAAAATGTATTGTGTATCATTATATATGTCAGTGCTGTTATACATTATGTAAGTGTCTGTATGCAGCAGTGTGTTAATCTTCTCTTTATTTGTCCCGAGGTGATATGAGAGCTCTTTGTGTTGAATTATGGCCGTTTGAACTGGCAGATTTCACTGACTCCTCCACCCGAGTGATTGTTATCTAAGGAAAGTGAGGTCTGTTATATTTTATGGCTCCTCTCTGAGCGTGTGGAGATTTATGGCATTGAAATCTGCCGTGTAAGGCGATATTTGTCATTGGCAAAAAAATACAGTAAAATTGGGCAGCCGGTTTAATGGTGTAGCCCAGTAAAGGATGTTATCATCAGACCTGGGGGATAGTGGGTGATTATGCGAAATGTGTGGCTAATGCACAATTTAGAATCAGCTTTTGATAGTTTTTCCACCATCAGATGGTTTATTTGAGCCATATATTGGCTGACCAGAGAATAAATGTTTAAGACTTGCTGGCATGAATTGTAATTCGCCATAATTATGGGAAACTGTGGAGACTATTGGAGAAGTTTTGATGAGTTACAGAAATTCAGAGCATAGTTACTCATTAATGCTTTGGCAGGAATATGTGGCACTTGGCTGCAGATCTTGTTTAATACAGAAAGCAGTCAGTTACATTTACAGATAGAAAATTAAAGAAGCTTTTCATGTCCACAGTATGAAAGCGGGACTCAAGGTTATGTCTTTTTTTTTTAATGATTTGTGTTCTTGCTGTTTATTCATCATCCAAACCCCAGCCCCTCTCTCAAGGTTAAGGTGGAAAAGGTCATGTGAAGCAGTGCAGTTCTTCTAATGTTAGAAGCGATGATTTACAATCAATCTCATCTCTGTGTATTTAATCGACTTACATGCTCTCTTGAGATTTCGTTTTTGTAGAGTAATAATATCACTCCTATGTTTTCTCACTTCATAATCACATCTAGTTCAACTGATTCTTAACTGCAATGTCTCACACACTTTTTTTAATGATTCACCTAAAGAATTGCTTGTTATTGTATATTTGACTTTGAATAAAGGTTAAGTAAGGTTACGGATCACGGATCAGTTTTTCTAAGAGTAACTGATATTTCCAGATCTCATTTCAACAGTGAGGCTATTTAAAAGTCATTTCATGAACTCGAATGTTATACCTTCTTACCATTTCAAATGAACTTGATTAGTATCTTTTAATATTGCGAGAAATCCTCCAGGCTTGTTCGAGGGTCTCAAAAATACATTTTCAAATTCATTTATTCTCCTTTAAATATGAACTATTTCTCATCTCTCCCTTTGTCTCTCTCTTTTTCCTTTTAATTTATTGCACACGGACCAAAAAAAAGTCAGCTGGGCTCACTAACAAGAAAGACCTTGATGCTTATTATGATATTTTTGAGTCATTTTGAAACATTATCCAATTTAATTAATGCCCCACAGAACATCTTTGATCTCTTAATGGGTAAAATAGGCTCTGACTATGATGAATGTTTGCTAGGTGTTGTCAGTGAATCTTTATTAGAGGCTGGAGGTGTCTTTCCATTATGCTAGATGCTGAATTCATCAGAAGGATGAACCCATGTTCGGCAGCCATACTGCACAGCCAGACAGATGATAGGACTAGCAAGGGAACAGCTTGAGACCAATCACACCACTGTAGGGAAAACTGAGACAGATATTAGTCTGTAAAGTTGGGAGCAACTTGCTGCCCACAGCGCCAATTTATCTTGAGGTAAGGCCAATGTATGTGCCGTAGAGGAATGGATGGGGGTGCTGAGGGAGGAGAGGTATACTGCAAGATGTGTGACAAAAGAGGGAAAAGAGCAAACAGCTATTAGTGGCATCACCATCCTCAGAGAGTTGCACTGACCTGAGGTCTTATAAATGTGTGCTTGTTTTTTCAGTGTGGGTTGTTTGTTTGTTCACTCCTACTAATGTACGTAACTCAGATATATTGTATTTTTATTTTACTTTACATGTGATACCTTCGGTTTAATTTTTAATCATGTATGAACAATGGGGCCATATATGAACTTGCTAAAATGGAGGAGTGGAAGATTGAGTTCCTCAACACATGATTAATTATCAACATTATTTCAAGCTCTAATTTGCCTTTCCACAAATTAAGACCTTAAATTATCAACATTAGTTCAAGACTTAAAAAGTTCTAATTTGCCTTTCCACAAATTAAGACCTTAAAAGGGTCTAATGTCAAAGCAGAAAGTCTTAAAGGAATAGTTCACCCCAAAATGAAATCTTCATTCATCTTTGGAACACAAATTAAGATATTTTTGACGAAATATGAGAGCTTTCTGACCCTGCTTAGACAGCAAGTGAACTACCACGGTCAAGGCACAGAAACATAGTAAGAACATCGTTAAAATAGTCCATGTGACAGCAGTGGTGCAATCGTAGAAGTCGTTAATTTTGTTTTCTATGCGCTCGAAAAAGTATCCCCGTAACTTCATAACATACGGTTGAAGCACTGATGTCACATTGACTATTTTAGCGATGTCCTTACTACCTTTCTGGGCCTTAAATGTGGTCTACGCAGGGTCAGAAAGCTCTCGGATTTCTTCAAAAATATCTTAATTTGTGTTCCAAAGATAAATGAAGGTCTTGCGGGTTTGGAAATTACATGAGGGTGAGTAATTAATGACATAATTTTAATTTTTATGTGAACTATCCCATTAAATTCATAGTCATGGCATTTAATTATGTAACTAAAAAAAAAACCCTACTGTTTTGTATCTATTGGTTTGTTTTCTAATATAAATATCTAAAGGTCAAAGACGTCCCATTTTGGTGTCTGCATCAAATTAAATGTACAAATAACATATTAAATGCAAGTAAAGTGTCTACTTAGATGTTTCAAATAACTTCTGTGAGAATAAAATGTCAAAATATGGGTGAAGTAATCTTCCATCCTCATTCAGTGTAACAGGTCACAATAAGTATTGCAATGTACTTATTCTGATCTGTACTTTTAAAAATGTATCAAAGGAAAAAATTATTATACTAATATGTATTATATTTTAGATGATTAAAAACGTCTCACTGACAAATGGGTAAAACCTAGTGGTGTGAAGAATAGTGTCGAAGTTACGAAATTACAGTTAATTAGTTTTTAGGTGCTGCGAAGTGCTCCTCAAATAGAAAAATGAGTTCTTAAATGTCATTGAATGATTCTGGTTCTAAATATGGTTGACACGACGTATTGTTATATTGTTAAACTGAATGACATTTAAGTGGGTGTCTTCTGTAAATCATGGTAAAAATTATGATAATCTTTGAGGAAAAAATAAAATTAAGCAGGACACACGTACATGGGGTAAATGTGTCTTGATTTAAGAATCTTTAGACATTTGCACTGGAAAAGAAGACAAGAATACTGAGAAAGAGCATCACTTTTTTGCAGTGTGATCAGAACTACAGTATTTTTCTAAATTGAAAAGTAATGATGATCTTTTGAAAGATGTATTTTCAAACTTGGAAGCACTGCTAATACAAGACATTTACATTTAGATAACACATTGATGCACTGTGTTCCCTTCAATTTATCCATTAAATTTTCTTTACTTGATCGTTTAAAAAGTCTTACATTTACCTTCATAAAAACTGCAGAAGCCCTCTTTCATAATGCTTTGTTCAGTATTGATTTAAATAACCTCCAGAAGAAATCCCATCAAGGACTGCCAATCATGTTTAAAGATTTTTTTTTTCAAATTTCATATTTTTCAAGTTCATATTTCAACTTCAGAGAATAATGGCTTAAAGTTTATTCATATCATATGACCTTGAAATAGAGGTTGTATGAACTGCTTTTTTTATTGATTGATTTGATTGGTTCATTCATTTATTTATTTTTTTTTCCTGAATGCGAAAGGTAGTTCGCTAGAAATGTAATCGTCACATAACAGCATATGGGTTTGGAATGCCACGAGTATGAGGAAATAATGGAAGAATTTTCCAAATTTTGCCCTGTTTTATAATAAATGACCCAGGTGCATCAGTGTTGTTTTAAGGAAAAAGTAATATTCCTATTTCATTTTCTGCTCACAAAACCAGGGAAGTTTTACTATTACTTTTCAATCTCATCTTGAAGGATGAAGTCTACCCTCATATATTTCCTGGTGAATGTTCCATTTTCATTCTAAAGTACAGAACACCACAGTACGTCAAATGCATTGCCTATGCCATCTTAGTTTGCCGTTAACAGTCTGACTACCTGGGATCGGTGACTGGTGTTCTGCTGCTGCTGCAGCTGCTGCGACTGCATAACTGTCTTGAAGCCGCATGCAGCACCAGCAATTGATCCTTTTGAAAACGTGGCTTTGTGTTACTCAAATTACACTTCAGCTCTCTATCGATCGAAATGCCGGCTGCAGCCTTCGCATCGCGTAGTGTTGTTATTAAGCTAATTTATCCTTGAAATCACCGAGTAGAAAGTTGAATTAAGTGTGCCGTACAGTTAAATTACCTTTGCTGTACTCAATAGCTTATACATAAATATTTAGGCACAGAATCCCTGCGCAGGTCTACATCTGCCGTGTTGCCAACTGTTCATTATGTAGAAATAAAGCACAGCAGACACATGCATCAAAGACCTCGTTGACACCTGGCTGTTCTCACAAGCTCTCCGGGTCATTAGAAGACAAGATCCCCTCTCCTCAGGCTGCTGCTCCTTTGCTTTCCTGTTATTTATGACATCACGTGAACTCATAAAGTCCATCCTAATTACACTTCACTCTTAAGATTAATGGCCGATCTCAGCCAGATGCATCTGCCAAGTTTACCTTTTTCCCACACGACTGATGGATGTTTCCGTGGCTCCTCGAGATTTCCCTGCAGCCGCTGGACGGAGGTTTATTAGTCAAAAAATTGGAGCGGGCGCAAACACCCTCATTCGGTCTTCACGACACGTCTGGACCTACTTGAAAACAATTTCTTGGCTGAAGCCGAAGTGATTTGTCTCACCTTTTTGTCCTGAATTAATTTCCTTTCACTCTGTTCTCCCGTGATGATCGTTGTCTGTTTCTGTGCCGGTTCAAAGTACTAGCTGTTGCCTTTCTTTTAACTCTGCGCTCAGAGGACATTTCTCCTGCCTTTCATGCCACTGCTAATGTAGGATCATTACTTTAAAGAGAGATTTCAATGGCCCTCACCTTAAAGGTTACATCTAAAGGGGGCTGTTAAACCCTGCATGGGTGAAAAACTTGATGATGCTTTGAGTGAGTCCCATCTCTCAATCTTACAAGGCCTCTTATAGCACTAATGGTGACATGAACTGATAATTACTTGATGAAAGTCTTTAATGTTCTCCTGATGTAACCTCTCAGTCCATGTATTGCTTCAGAAATTGCAGATCTCTTCTTTCCCCTCTTCACTTTCAGTCATTGTACGTTGCGGTTTTTGCTTTGATGTTGCAGCTTTATTGATATCAATCTTTGTTGTTGCTCTCAGTTCAGCTCCAAGATAATATGGAATACAACTTTTCTGGCCATTATGTTTTATCCTTGTCTGTAAAATCATAAAAGGGCGATATCAATAATAAAGGGCGATAAAAAAACACATTTACAAGGCCGCACACTACTCTTGATCGGAGAACAAAGATTTTAGATGTTCATCAAGGTTGTAGTTTTAGATGGATGGTTTTGTATCTCAAAGGCGTTGGCTGGTGCAGGACCACCCTGAAGTTTTACTTTCAACTTTTGAGATGTACAAATGTTTATCTGTTTTTTTAATTTTTATTTTTTGGTTAATCAAATGTTGAATTCATGCAATTAACTGGTTTATTTTGTTGTATTTAATGAGATTAATTAAATGTGTTCAATGGCATCACATTTATTTAAAAGAAATTTCCTGATTTGACATTTAAATTTTCATTGTTTCATTATATTCAACTTGTCTTGAAGAATTCCATCACTTTACCCAGGCCTGACATAAAAAAAAAAAAAAAAAAAAAATCGATTTATTTGTTTTTATTGATTTTTTTTTTTTTTTTTGCTTGTTACCTGAGTTATGTTTTGTTGCATTTAGGTTTAGGGTAGGAGTGTGGTTATGAGCTCAAAGTATCTATATAATAATAAAATGGAACTATAATACTATATATATATATATATATATATATATATATATATATATATATATAGTCCATATTCTGTATAAATAATTATAAAAATAATAATCTGTCAGTCTGTAAATAATAACAATTATTATGTAATGATTTTTTCTTTTCTGAAGTTTTGCATAAGTGAACAATTTGGTATTAGATGCTTTTAGTATGTATACCATATTATGTCACTTTTCAACATATTTCCAGGCGGCATACAAAAATGTGCATATAAACATTACATGTACATACTTTGAAATTATAATAGGTCAGGCTGCATAGCCCCAAGCGACTATCCTGATGTGCATATCTTAAAAGCATCATTAGCCAACTATGGTTAAAATTTTTGTCACTATTAACATAGTTTTCCAACACCTTATTTCCAGCAAACATTTAAAAACACTCTTGCAAACAGCTCTTGACTTGTGGTGAAGTAGTATGGGTAACACGGTAGGTTAGAGTCAAATTCTCACTATTAACTACTTGCTTGTTAGCATGCTTATTACTAGCATACTGGCGGTTTATTAGTGCTTTTAAAGCACATATTAATGCCTTATTCTGCATGACCAGATTTTAGTTCCCTTAATTCTACCCTATACCTAAACTTAAAGGGAAAATATAAAATATTTCTGTTAACTGCGGTAGGTGTTCAGAAATTGTTATTCCAGCGGATGAACTATTGTGTAAACTATCCCTTTAACAGCTACCTTACTAACTATAAATAAGTAACAAATAGGAGAGTCAAGATTTATAGTTAATAGCTAGTTAACAGTGAGAACCTGTATTCAAACTAAAGTGTGACTGTAGTATGATATTTGTACTTAAAATAGCAATGTAGTCCTCAGATAATATGTTCATTATCTACAGCAGCATCACAGAGATATTACATTGTGAAGAAAGCTGCTTATTAATCAAACTGCATGCGTGTGGGAGTAAAGTGCATGCCAATTACATGCAAATAAACATGATGAAAATAAAAATGAATGGATTTCTGCTTTTCATATAAATGAGTCATAATAATCAGACATTAACTCAATCTTGAACCAAGAATCAAGAATAAAGCAATCTTGATTACTCTATTATAACATGCATTTCTAAGAGAAAAAGATTTTTTGGCCAGTTGTTGTGCTGTATTTATGGCATCTACCAGTAGGGGCTAGTGGGACCATGCTAAAAGCCAATGCTTGTTTTCACCCCACAAGAGATTTGTTGTTCTCGTCATATTCATTCAGATGAACATTTGCCCCATAAACATGAGATTAGCCTATATACATTTTGGTCATATTTGCACAATATCATCTTACTGTGCATTGTGGGAGTTGACAGCTGGGTACAGTGAGTGCCCGTGATGGGCGCTGACGGAGGTGGACAACATCCTCTCAGAGCTTTTCATGTTGATCTGTGGCAGCATTTGTATCTACACTGATCAAACTGTATCATCACTGTAAAGCTTTTGATGCTTGACGATTTCTTGTTTAATCTCAAGAACACTCCTGTCCATGAGATCTTGAGTCTAAAAACATAATAAAGTCAAACTATGACAGGCCTATCATCATGCTTCCAAAAAACAAATCAGGACAAATACAGCGGTGATGCGTTCCTGTCATCCCTTCCTCAAATCAGCTTGACACCACCAGCACTTGATGCAATCCTCTCTGCTGAGTCTGACAGCCACTTTGTGACTGATTTGTTTACATGTGTTATTGTTTCTCTTCTTCTCTGTGATGTTATTTGTGTTGCATTGTGTTCTCCAAATTTCCAGGCAGTCTCTGTAAGTGAAACCACGGCAGACCGCTGTCATCTCCCTGATGTCTCATGTCAGATGACAGATGATCAGTTACAGCAAGCTTGCGTGGGCTTAAACACAGGAACTTTTGTGGTTGGTTAAGAGACGTTGGACCCCTAATGAGTACCGCTGCTGTGTGTGTGTTTGTTTCGCTTGACTAACCGGTGCGACACATCTCAAGCATACAGTCGGCTTGATGTTACACCGAGCGTGAGCGTGTTTATTGAATCCTCTCATGAATAAGATGTTTTAGGTAAGGTACTTTTCTTATTTAGTCTTTGAGAAGTTTTGCGCCCTGAATAAGGCATTTTCGGGAGAAGTTGTTCATAACTTCAGTTCTGCCTCCTCCCGTCACATGTCTCTTGTTCTTGTGCCCAGATTCACAAAGCAAGAACCCGAAATTGTGCGGCTGACAATCAGAGACCCAGAGCAGCGCACCTCCTTAGAAGCGCACATCACTGGGAATGACAATCGAGGTAGATTTTGCAGAAAAGCCTCATTTGGCTGCTCCTTTGTGAGCCTCGAGATTCCAATCACTGACATTCAAAGATGAGATTGGCACAGCTGTCTCTTTGTGGTGACACGGCCCTCTGTGTGTCGCCGGATGATTGACAGCTCCCCAGCTCTGTTGTCTCCAGGTCTGCAGAGAATCGCCC
Organism: Cirrhinus mrigala; assembly: GCA_036247105.1. Lineage (NCBI taxonomy): Eukaryota > Metazoa > Chordata > Actinopteri > Cypriniformes > Cyprinidae > Cirrhinus > Cirrhinus mrigala. The sequence goes on along the minus strand of CM070007.1, from coordinate 20,031,405 downwards.
AGCACCAGAAGTCAAACTAGAAACTGTACCCACTTTTTAGGGTGTTGAATTATACAACAAGCCTATACTGAACATCAAGGCAATGTTGTGGTTTTAATAATTAATTTTTTCCCAGGAAAACTAAACAAAATGCAGCCTCTCTTTGTTTCGTAATTCTACCAGCTCTCGCCGGCATTTCAAAGCAACAGCACTGTGCCTGGAGTATATCACATGGTCAATCTGAGATTGAGGTCATGATCAGGACACCAAAATGTTAGTAGTTAAAGTTTCCAGTGAAATTTCAGACTTTTCTATATCATAGAAAAAATGAAAAAGTTAATGAACACACTTTCTTATTTAAATGTGTAATTATAATAATAATAGTAACAATTTACACTAAGGTTCTGTTTGTTCATGCTAATTTACACATATACTAATACGTTTTAACATTTGAAGTTGAATAAATCGACATTGAATTATGAACAAAAATGAATCAACAGTTAATATTTATATATTCATACATCTACATGAGCCTTTAAATAGTAAAACATTTATTAAATATTTATGTAATTTTTAAAAAGATACCCAGTACATTGTCACGTCGTGGTGTGCGGGGAATGAGGAGTAGGGACGAGGAGAATCTGGAACATGTGCTTTTATTCAATATTCCACACAAGGAACAGGAACGGACAGGAACAGCAGGGAATCCAACGCAAAACGACATCAAAAGACCTTGAATACACGGAGTGGCATAAACAATTACCGACAACCAAACGGGGAACACTACCAAACTTAAATAAACAGACCAATCAGGCTAAGACAGGTGTGAATGATCAAACAGTGACGTTATAATTGAAGACGGAACAGGAAAGACCAAATAAGGGCATACATGGGGAAAAACCACAAAACAGTCCACAGGGGTGTGACATACATTAACCAACGTTAACAAATGTTAAATGGTTATTTCACCCAAAAATGAAAATTCTGTCATTAATTACTCACCCTCATGTGGTTCCAAACCCATATGACCTTGCAAACAGCTTGATGGACAGGCGATCTGGCCAGTCATAATGCCGAATCCGCCATTCTGTCCGACAAACAAACCAGACAGGAGTGTAGATTAACTTCGGTGGACTTTTTTGTGTGTATTGACATGTTTCCGTGGTTGAAATAAAGTTCGAAAAAAACGTGAATGAACATCGGAGCGTATTTTAAGTAAAGAAGAAAAGACGATCGGTTCATGTGTTGATTGATCTAATTAGGCAATACAGTAATCTGTCACAAAACGGTATTTATTGTTTGAATTTCTTAAAAAATTACATTTTATAGCTGAGACCTTGATTCATGCTAGAAGTAACCTGCCCTGTCTTGTCTTTCGGTGTGTTGTCAGTATTCTCTTCGCTCCGCGATGTATTTTTCACTGCGTGATAACATGATGTGTAGTATGAGAGTGCCATTGTCAGTGTTGCCAAATTGGGCATTTTTGAATTTGATTGTGCGGGTAAAACTTTTCTTGGATGGGTGGACAAAGTTTGGGCTGGTTTGGGGTTAGTTTGGCAGTTTTCAAACATCTAAATTGTATAGGCTAATTGGTTAACAAACAAACCCAAGTGTGCATGTACTGCATCCAATCAGTCATCACAATGTTACTAAACGCGCACACTGCAAAGACGACCGGTGCTGATGTTGACTTCGACAGCTGCTCTTACAGCCAGTCACTAGGGTTCAGCAGATAGATGTGATTATTCAGGAGTGACGGGATTTTAGCGTGACAATGGATCAGATTTTGATATTTAAATGAATAACCGTATATTCAAATGATCACAATGCCTATATAAGTTACATGGTAAGGAGTGGAAGAGTGACTCAACTCTCAAAACATGGATTATACCTGTGGAGGGAGATAACACAACAAGGCTCTAATATCACTGCAACTCTGAAATTTAGAGAATAAATTAACTAAATATCTGCGTCTATACGGTGCTGTCTATTATCTTTTATCCTTGAAAGCTGCTGGATTTGATTAGTTTTGAGTGTGCAAAGTTCTTGTCACGGAGGCTTGACGAGAGATGAATGATCGAGATAAGTCCCTTTGTAGCGTGACGGAAAACTCAAACGCGGAAGTGAGCGAGTGAGCAGGTTAATCACGCAGTTGGTCTGAGAACGCTCCGATAAGGAGTAGAGATTTCCACCAAGAAATCCGCGTTCTCACACGCACACAGACAGGTAAATAAGAGCTCCGTAGAGCAGAGAGTTTACTCACGTGAGTTGAATTGGAGTCGGGACCTGACGTGGAGTCTTTCATGAACTCAATGTCTGGTGCTAGACAACACCTGCTTCCTGCTTAAATACCTGCGTGAGGTTACTTCCGGGTCCTCGTGACCTCACGTGATCTGATGCGTGTGACAGTACCCCCCCCTCCAGGACCGGCACCAGACGGTCCCGGGACGGAGGATACCCGACGACGGTAGTCCTGGATGAGAGTGGGATCCAGGATGAACCGTCCGGGGACCCAAGAACGCTCCTCCGGACCGTAGCCTTCCCAATCAACGAGATATTGGGTGCCACGGCCACGGGTTCGCGAGTCAAGGATCCTCCGAACGGTGTACGCAGGACCACCGTCAATGATCCGGACCGGAGGAGGAGCAGTGACCTGGGGAGACAGAGGAGAGAAGAAAACATGCTTGAGTTGGGATTGGTGAAACACAGGATGGATCCGGAGGGAAGCAGGCAGCTGGAGCCGGAAGGTGACAGGGTTCAGGCGGTGGGTGATCTTGTAGGGTCCGATGAAGCGTGGGGTGAGTTTCTTGGAGTCCGATTTTAGAGTGATGTTGCGTGTGGAGAGATAAACCCTGTCACCTACGTGGAACAATCGTCCCGGAGGGTGCCGGCGGCGGTGTTGAGTGGTGTACCGTTGGTTGGCTTTTTGAATGGCAGTCCTGGCGTGAGTCCAGAGCCGCCGGCACCGGCGGACCAACTGTTGGGCGGACGGGACGTCAACCTCCGGTTCTTGATGTTCGAACACCGGAGGTTGGTACCCGTAGCATACCTCGAATGGGCTTAGCTTAGTGGCCGAAGAGGTGTGAATGTTGTTGGATAGTTCGGCCCAGACGAGGTAGCGCGCCCAGGAGCGCTGATGTTCACCAGCAAAACATCGAAGGAAGCGCTCCAGCTGTTGGTTGGCCCGCTCCGTCTGGCCGTTCGTCTGAGGATGGTGACCGGACGATAGACTGGAGGTGGTACCGACCAGACGGCAGAAGGCCTGCCAGAACTTGGCCGTGAACTGGGGCCCTCTGTCCGAGACGATGTCCTTGGGGAACCCATGCAAGCGGACTACGTGCTCGAGTATGAGTTCCGCGGTGGTTTTAGCAGAGGGGAGTCCGGTGAGAGCCACCAGGTGCACAGCCTTGGAGAAACGATCCACAATGGTCAGGATGGTGTTCTTGCCGTCCGAGTCAGGGAGTCCAGTGACGAAGTCCACCGAGATGTGACTCCAGGGTCGTTTGGGGATGGGGAGGGGCTGCAGCTCGCCAGTGGATGGGGTGTTGGTGGTTTTGGAGCGAGCGCAGATGGTACAAGCCTGGACGTACTCCTGTACGTCTCTCCTCAACGTCCTCCACCAAAACGCCCTGCCGATGAAGGAGGTGGTTCTCTGGACTCCCTGATGTCCTGCCAAAGTGGAGTCGTGACCCCACTGGAGCACCTCCTTGCGAAGATGGTCGGGCACAAAGAGGCGTCCAGCGGGAGTTTCCGGGGGTGGGCGGGTCTGGCTGTGACTCTGGCGGACCCTCTCTTCCAACCCCCACTGAAGAGGAGCCAGGATGATGTCGGCTGGCAGGACAGGAGCGGGCTCCGAGGTGATGGTATCTCGTTGATGTTGGCGGGAGATGGCGTCCGCTTTGGCGTTCTTCGAGCCGGGCCGGTACGAGAGATGGAAGTTGAAGTGCTCGAAGAACAATGCCCACCGCGCCTGCCTGGGGTTGAGCTGTTTGGTCTGGCGGATGACGGTGAGGTTCTGGTGGTCGGTCCAGACGGTGAATGGGTCGCTGCCGCCCTGGAGCCAGTGACGCCACTCTTCTAGAGCCCACTTGATGGCCAACAGTTCACGGTCCCCTACCCCGTAACGCTGCTGAGTGGGATTGAATTTTCTTGAGAAAAAACTACAAGGATGTAGTTTCTCGTCTGGACCACGTTGTGAGAGGATCGCTCCTACGCCCACATCGGAGGCGTCCACCTCGACAACGAAGGGTTTATCCGGGTTGGGGTGGATGAGAATGGGTGCGGTGGTGAACAGGAGACATAACTTCTTGAATGCAGAGATGGCTTCCGGGGTGAGTTGGAATTCTCCTCGAGAAGGTCTGGTGAGAGCAGTGAGAGGTGCTGCAGTTGCGCTGAAGCCCTGGATAAATCGCCGGTAGAAGTTGGCGAACCCCAGAAAACGTTGCAGCTGTTTAAGCGACGTGGGTAGGGGCCACGCACGCACAGCCTCCAGCTTCTGGGGATCCATGGCCACACCCTGAGAGGAGATGACGAAGCCGAGGAATGTGGTGGTGTGCTGGTGAAAGGCACATTTCTCCAACTTGCAGTACAACTGGTGGGCCAGCAACCTCTGAAGCACTGCTCGGACATGCTGGGTGTGTTCCTCGAGAGTCTTGGAGTAGACGAGGATGTCATCCAAATAAGCGTAGCACCAACGACCCAGCATGTCCCGGAGAACGTCGTTGATGAACTGTTGAAACACAGACGGACTGTTGCACAGACCAAACGGCATGACGAGGGTCTCGTAGTGACCAGTGGGGGTTATGAAGGCCGTCTTCCACTCATCGCCCTCCCTGATGCGGACCAAGTTGTAAGCGCTCCGCAGGTCCAGCTTCGTGAAGAAGCGGGCACCAGAGAGGGCGTCCAGGGCGGTGTTAGTGAGTGGGAGTGGATGACGGTTCTTGATGGTTATTTGGTTAAGTCCCCGGTAGTCGACGCACGGACGGAGACCCCCGTCCTTTTTCTTAACAAAGAAGAACCCCGCGGCCGCCGGTGAGCTGGAAGGACGAATCGTACCGGCCCGGAGTCCTTCCGCCACGTACTCCTCCATCGCCTGGTGTTCGGTGGCCGACAGGGAGTACAGGTGGCCGCGGGGAGGTACCTTACCCGGCTCGAGGTCAATAGCCAGATCGTAGGGACGATGAGGTGGTAGCCGGGCGGCGCGTCTTTTACTAAAGACCTCGGCCAGGTGACGGTACGGGACGGGGATTCCATCCAGCTCGACATCGGGGACCCCAGACTCCCCTGAGCACGTCCCAGCCCCCGCCTTGAGACAGAGCTCCTGACAGGTCGCCCCCCAGTGGACGATCCTGTGTGTGGTCCATGAGATGAACGGGTCGTGCGTGATGAGCCAGGGGTGCCCCAGGATGATGGGCGGAGACGTGATCTGAGTGATGAAGAGGTGAATCTTTTCGGAGTGGTTGTCGATGTTGAGGTGAAGTTCCTTGGTACGGTGAGTGATGGGGCTGAAGTTGAGGGGGCGACCGTCGATGGCTGTGATGGTTAAAGGCTGGGATAACACCTCAGTCTCAATCCCCAACTGGGCGGCATAAGCCTGATCGATAAAATTCCCAGCCGCACCTGAGTCAACAAATGCGGAGGTCACGATCCGTTGGTGGCCCATGAGGATTGATACCTGAAGGAGCAGCCGGGATTCGGTGGGACAGGATTTAGCGGCAGCAGCACCAGATGAAGACCTCCCCCTCTTCACCTGGTCTGGCCGTTTCCCGGACGCAAAGGGCAGATAGCGCGGTGGTGGTCTGGGGAGGCGCAATAGGCACAGAGACCTTCGCGGTAGCGTCTAGCCCTTTCTGCTGCCGTCAGGGAGGTGCGCCCTATCTGCATGGGTTCCCCGGCTCCGGATGAGTGGGCCTCTGGAGCGGCCGGTGGAGGAGGAGATGGCGCAGCGACAGCGTGGGTGATGGTGTAATCCGGTTGACGGTGACGGGAGGTGGAGCCTGTGGAGAAATGAAAAGAGCATTTAGATAAATGTCCCATGCGTTGATCCACCCGGAGGGCTAGCTGGATCATGCCCTCCAGGGTGGCCGGCAGCTCACGCACAGCCAACTCGTCTTTCAGACGGCTAGATAGTCCCTCATAGAAGGCTGTGCGGAGCGCCGCATCGCTCCACTGTGTTTGGACAGCGAGTGTGCGGAAGTCCATAGTGTACTTGCTGACGCTGCGCTCGCCCTGTCTCAGGTGGTACAGCCGGGAATCCACCTCCACCTCGCTCTCAGGATGTTGGAAAGCGGCCCTGAGCTGGGTGGTAAATTCGGGGTATGAATGCGCAGCGATCCCGTCAGCTTTCAGGACCGCCGCAGCCCACTCAGCTGCCTGCCCGGTGAGAAGTGATATGAGGAGGGCAATCCTGCTGCGATCAGATGGGTATCGTGCTGGCTGGAACTCAAACAGAAGTGAAAGGTTAGTGAGAAACACATCGCACCGGGTTCCGGATCCATCCCATTTCTCCGGGAGTGCGATCTTAGGTTGGGGGGCGGGGCGGTCTGGGGCTGCGGGAGCGACCTGTGCGGCAGCCAGGTCATCATAGTCCGCTTGCAGTGCCGTGAGATCGGACTGGAGGATCCCGCACTCCTGCCGAAGACCCGCGGTCTCAACACGAAGCGCGTTAACCTCCGCCCGAAGCCCCACCAGCTCCTGCCGCAGACTCATGATTTCCCCCGACTGCTGCTGGATCACACCCCACAATTGCCCCAAATCCGCCGGGACCGTTTCGGGACCAGACATTCTGTCACGGAGGCTTGACGAGAGATGAATGATCGAGATAAGTCCCTTTGTAGCGTGACGGAAAACTCAAACGCGGAAGTGAGCGAGTGAGCAGGTTAATCACGCAGTTGGTCTGAGAACGCTCCGATAAGGAGTAGAGATTTCCACCAAGAAATCCGCGTTCTCACACGCACACAGACAGGTAAATAAGAGCTCCGTAGAGCAGAGAGTTTACTCACGTGAGTTGAATTGGAGTCGGGACCTGACGTGGAGTCTTTCATGAACTCAATGTCTGGTGCTAGACAACACCTGCT